>CM066163.1:14390000-14532500 GCA_033629205.1 Lithocarpus polystachyus | reverse complement strand
ACTATTTGTTCCGGGGAATTTGGATTGGCTTTCTGGAGGAGAATGCCACCATAACCTATGTCAAAGGCATCAGTCTGGACAATCTTGAAGGAATTGACTGAGGGAATTCCTAAGCAAGGGAGTGTCTTGACATACTTTTTGATATTTTGGACAACAGAGGTATGAGCCTGTGTCCAGGGAGGAGGACTGGTTTGGAGTCTATCAAAAAGGGGCTTGCATTGTTGCCTGAGGTTTTGATAGAAATCTGAGATATAATTGAGAGATCCTAGAAATCTCTGAAGCTGGGTTTTATCTAGGATTTCGTCTAGAAACTTGTCTGCAAATTGAATAGCACGACTAATGGGTTTGATGACACCATGTCTTATATCAAAACCTAAAAATCGTACACTGGTTTGGAAAAGCTTGATTTTGGGAGCGGACACAACAGGACCATTAAACTTGATGGTTTGGAGGAAAGCACGTAGGTGCTTCCAATGTCTTTCAATGGAATCTGAGAAGATGAGTACATCATCAATGTAGACAATGGCATGACTGGAGTATGGATTGAAAATCTCATTCATGATATTCTGGAATTCTGAGGGTGCATTTTTTAGTCCAAAGGGCATTACGTTCCATTCATAATGACCAAAAGGCGTGGTGAAGGCTGTTTTGTACCTATCAGACTCTCTGATTTGTATCTGCCAAAAACCACTCTTCATATCAAACTTGCTGAAAACCACTGCTTTATTGAGCCTATTAACTAAGTCTTTCTTATTGGGAATTGGGTACCTTACCCATTCGAGGACTTTGTTAAGGGGTTTGTAATTGATAACTAATCTGGGTACACCTCTTTCAATCTCAGCATTTTTCTGGACATAAAAGGCTGGACAAGACCATGGTGATCTAGAGTTCCTGATGATACCTTTTCTAAGAAGATCATCAATCTCGGTTTTACAGACATCCGTGAGTTCTTGATTCATCTGGATGGGTCGGGCTTTGGTTGGGATATCCTTTTCATTAAAATTTTTAATATAGGAGAGAGCTACCTCGTGTTTCTTCCTATACCAAAAGGCTGTGGGTAGATCAGAACATACTTCTTTTTTGAGTTTTTCTTCAAACTTTCTGATCTCTTCTTGGATGGTTTTACAAGTTAGTCTTTCTTCGACTTTCTTGTATCTCAAATCATCTTCTAAATATTTGATTTGCTGGGTTTTAGTACTGATAAGATTTAGAGTTCTTGAAACTGAAACATCTTGGAGAGTACTAATGTCTCTAGGTTCTGGGCTTCTAAGAAATCTAAACTTAACTGGTCGGCCAAAAGGGTGGGTAGTGATTCCATCACTATCTGTTATGAAGGGGTACAAAAGACACATGAACGGGTTTCCTAAGATTACCTTATCTGTCATGTTTTTGACTAAAACAAATGTGGTTTTAAAACATGTGTCGTCCTGGCAGACATGGGCTTTTGGGATTTTAAACTTAATCTGCATCTGCCCTCCACTCGCAGATGTTAGTCTTTCCCTAGTTTTCTTAAAATATCTAGAGGGGATAATTCCTTCTTGGATACAATTGAGATCAGCTCCTGAATCTATTAGGGCTACAGCTTCAAATTCGTATCCCTTGATGACTATTCTAACTATGGAGTGCCACTTTTGGAAATTAATTCTATTCATGGTTTCTAAAAATTTTTCCTCACTGGGTTGTTTATTTTGAACCATGTCTGTTGTTGGGTTGATTGTCTCATCGTCTTCATCAGAAGGGTTCTGGGATGGTGGATCTATCTCATTTTCTTGATGGGAATATTCTTCTAGGATTTTGACTCTCGTATCAAGGAGACTATTATCGACCCTAAGGATGGTCATTTCTTGTTTGAGGGTTCTAACCTCAGATTTGGTATCTTTGATTTCTTTTTGGAGGTCATTGACCGTCACTTCCTTCTTAGCTCTGGAGAACCTGTTATAGATCTTTTCCAAATCAAATTTTTGTTCCCGAACCTTGGGTTCTGGCTTAATGGGTTCTTTTACTAAGGTTGCATGGAAGGAACTAAGTCTTTGGGCTTTGACCAACGGATCTTCGATCTGTTCTATGAGATCTAGAAGTAGTTCTTCTTGTTTACTAAGGACCTTAACCTAGGAAGAGGTCTTGGGTCGGCTAGGCTGGGTGGTGTCCTTGTTAGGCTTCTTTTGCCACTTAAAATATTTCTCAAAATATACGAAGAAAGGGATATTTTCTGATACTTCCTTCATGAATGCTTTCCAAGCATCAAAAACTTCTTTCTTTTGTTCTTTGGTATGGTTGGCTCTATAGGCTTCTCTTTTAACTCGCTTCTCTTCTAAGTCAAATTCTTTGCCTAGGTAGACCATATCTGGTTCGAAATCCTTTTTCAAAACCTTAAGCTCAAAATCTTCAATGTTATCTCGATATGGGTCTTCCATATCAGTTCCTGAAGGTGATCCTACCTTTGGGTTGTTGCCGTCCTCTTGATCAACAACTGAATCTTGTTTAGCTGTATAACAAGGTGTACTAACCTGGGATCTGGTCTTGACTCCTTGAAATTCTGGTCCTAAGTCTCTTCTAGATTTAGGGATTGGTGTTAGAGGTCTAGAGGAACTGGCTCGAGACACAGGTCTATCCCTAAGGAGAATAAGTGGTTGCTGGCTAGGGAATCGGCTAAGATCTATTGGGGATCTAGGCCTATAGTCGTCTAGGGGTGATCTAAATCTAGATTTGTCGAAACTAAGTCTAACAGAACCATCTGCTAGCTGCTGGACAAAATCTAATTCTGGATCTTGATCTGGTTCCTGGATTAACAAAGGATGATTTTCATTATGAAGTTTCCAATCGTCTGGAAAGGAAATTTCATCCCATCTGAGTGTTCTAGGAACTTGGACTTTGCCATGGATGTTGGTTTGGATAAGAAGTGTTTCTCCTACCTTCTTCCTGTCTAAAGCTCCAACATTCATATTGGTCTTGATACACTTATAATACACTCTGTATATAAGTGCTATCTGGTTGGTTCCCTGCGTCATGAGGGTTCCATGGGTCTTGATATTTAGGGTCAAGGCCTGCATGACGTTTTTGTCATGAAGGTGAACTGTAAAGTTCGGGAAACAGTCAAAATGGACTGGTCCGTTACTTAGACTGGCTTGGACTGTTCCTAAGAGACTGTCATTAAACCTTATATGACGGGTATCTCTAAGGGCTAATAGAACTGAATTATTCAATCCTGATCTGATGAGAGGTTTTACTCCAACTTGGACTAAACCTATATGCAAGAAATGGTGACCTTTCTTTAAGTGAGCTTTTATCTGAGCTGGGTTAAACAAGTAGCAAGTCTCGTACTCCTTGTTTATTCCATAAACTTGTTCTATGGTCCTTACATGGAAATCTGTCTTGAAAGAATTCAAGCTCCATGAAAAAAACTTATAAAACTCTTTGGTGGGTACTTTAGGAAGGTTCCAATCTCCTAACTTAAGGTCTAAGTCTGACACTTCATATTCTTCACTATTGATAATTCCTGACTCTTGTGGAATTTCTGGAAGTGATGTGGTTCTACTGGCTAAACTGGATGTTGAGTTACTTCTAAACAATTTACTCAACATCTTGACTATCTGAAAAAATTAACACAATTAAATCCTAATTTTCTCTATCTCCAATACAAGATCTAACCTTGGACAAGCTATAGGGATATGACTGGATGGACTGCCGTCATTGTCTCACGTATAAGAAAAACTGCCCTTTTTGTCTGACTTGGGAACCACGACAATTGCTGTAAAACCACTATCCTAGACACAACGCCTCAACGCCTCAGTCCGGCTAAACGGCTACAGTCTTGGATACCGTGGATAAAACAGATCGTGACAAGCACAAATCGGGACCTATGTTTTTGAGACACGCACAATTCGGGACCTACGTTTCCATTCATACCTACAACAGGTTTCTAGTTAAACACAAGGATATGGGGATACAAAAGATTGGGATAATAACTGGGTTAACAAAGACAGATAAACAGGATATAGAATAAATGGAAGAAAAGTAACTAAATCAACAGATAAAATAGTAGAGGAAGATCACAAAACAGAAATAAACAATAGGAATATAGTGAAAAAATAATGCTATGAAAATCATGTATGCAAATATCTGAAAATAACTTTGAAAACTGAGGCGGTATAACCGGCCAAACTTTGATTATCTTAAAACAAATGTATACCGCCTCAGTTTTCAAAGTTATTTTCAGATATTTGCATACATGATTTTCATAGCATTATTTTCTCACTATATTCCTATTGTTTATTTCTGTTTTGTGATCTTCCTCTACTCTCTTATCTGTTGATTTAGTTACTTTTCTTCCATTTATTCTATATCCTGTTTATTTGTCTTTGTTAACCCAGTTATTATCCCAATCTTTTGTATCCCCATATCCTTGTGTTTAACCAGAAACTTGTTGTAGGTATGAATGGAAACGTAGGTCCCGACTTGTGCGTGTCTCAAAAACATAGGTCCCGATTTGTGCTTGTCACGATCTGTTTTATCCACGGTATCCAAGACTGTAGCCGTTTAGCCGGAGTGAGGCGTTGAGGCGTTGTGTCCAGGATAGTGGCTTTACAGCAATTGTCGTGGTTCCCAAGTCAGACAAAAAGGGCAGTTTTTCTTATACGTGAGACAATGACGGCAGTCCATCCAGTCATATCCCTATAGCTTGTCCAAGGTTAGATCTTGTATTGGAGATAGAGAAAATTAGGATTTAATTGTGTTAATTTTTTCAGATAGTCAAGATGTTGAGTAAATTGTTTAGAAGTAACTCAACCTCCAATTTAGCCAGTAGAACCGCATCACTTCCAGAAATTCCACAAGAGTTAGGAATTATCAATAGTGAAGAATATGAAGTGTCAGACTTAGACCTTAAGTTAGGAGATTGGAACCTTCCTAAAGTACCCACCAAAGAGTTTTATAAGTCTTTTTCATGGAGCTTGAATTCTTTCAAGACAGATTTCCTTGTCAGGACCATAGAACAAGTTTATGGAATAAACAAGGAGTACGAGACTTGCTACTTGTTTAACCCAGCTTAGATAAAAGCTCACTTAAAGAAAGGTCACCATTTCTTGCACATAGGTTTAGTCCAAGTTGGAGTAAAACCTCTCATCAGATCAGGATTGAATAATTCAGTTCTATTAGCCCTTAGAGATACCTGTCATATAAGGTTTAATAACAGTCTCTTAAGAACAGTCCAAGCCAGTCTAAGTAACGGACCAGTCCATTTTGACTATTTCCCAAACTTTACAGTTCACCTTCATGACAAGAACGTCATGCAGGCCTTGACCCTAAATATCAAGACCCATGGAACCCTCATGACGCAGGGAACCAGCCAGATAGCACTTATATACAGAGTGTATTATAAGTGTATCAAGACCAATATGAATGTTGGAGCTTTAAACAGGAAGAAGGTAGGAGAAACACTTCTTATCCAAACCAACATCCATGGCAAAGTCCAAGTTCCTAGAACACTCAGATGGGATGAAATTTCCTTTCCAGACGATTGGAAACTTCATAATGAAAATCATCCTTTGTTAATCCAGGAACCAGATCAAGATCCAGAATTAGATTTTGTCCAGCAGCTAGCAGATGGTTCTGTTAGACTTAGTTTCGACAAATCTAGATTTAGATCACCCCTAGACGACTATAGGCCTAGATCCCCAATAGATCTTAGCTGATTCCCTAGCCAGCAACCACCTATTCTCCTTAGGGATAGACCTGTGTCTCGAGCCAGTTCCTCTAGACCTCTAACACCAATCCCTAAATCTAGAAGAGACTTAGGACCAGAATTTCAAGGAATCAAGACCAGATCCCAGGTTAGTACACCTTGTTATACAGCCAAACAAGATTCAGTTGTGGATCAAGAAGACAACAACAACCAAAAAGTAGGATCACCCTCAGGAACTGATATGGAAGACCCATATCGAGATAACATTGAAGATTTTGAGCTTAAGGTTTTGAAAAAGGATTTCGAACCAGATATGGTCTACCTAGGCAAAGAATTTGACTTAGAAGAGAACCGAGTCAAAAGAGAAGCCTATAAAGCCAACCATACCAAGGAACAGAAGAAAGAAGTTCTTGATGCTTGGAAAGCATTCATGAAAGAGATATCAGAAAATATCCCTTTCTTTGTCTATTTTGAGAGGTATTTCAAATGGCACAAAAAGGCTTGTGTCCTCACAAAAACAAATTGGGTCAAAGAAGACACCAAAGAAGTAGTCAGTGCCAGCCACCCCCCAGCAGCAGCCATCATTTTTAAATACAAAAACCAGAATGTTACTGCCACACCCTTTAGGTTTCCTTCAGGAGAAGAAAAAATAATCAAAAAAGTTATTGAGCAGAACAACTACACCAACCAATGTTTAAATGTAATAAGAAAACAGCTTGATAGAGTAGAAGACAAGTTAGAAAACAAAATTGTCCACCAACCAGGAAGTTCTAGTAAACCTATCATAGAAAAACCCTTAGTAAAACTTCCTACATCCAAGCAACCTAGTATCAAATCCAAAGATGTCACAGCTTTAGAAATAGTCACCCAGAAACTAGAAGAACTCCAGAAACTAGTAAAGAAAGAACCTAGCACCTCTTCACCAAGCAAAGGACTTCAGCTTACCACCCTAAAAGGACATAGAACCTCTAGCTATTCTAGCAGAATCTCCTCAGATGATGATAAGGAAATAGAACACGTTCAGAGCCAGTTCCAGGATTTAAATGTCAAAAGACTTTACCAACCACCCTCAACTAGTTTAACCAAGAATTGGTATCCTAGACCTACACCCCCAGACCTCCAATATGAGGAAAGAAATGTCAGCAACCAGTTCTCAGTTACTTCAGGAAAACTTTATGAATGGAACATAGATGGACTTTCAGAACAAGAAATTCTGAATAAGATCCAACACATAGCGATGGTTGCTAACAATTATCTCAATGAAGGAAAAACTCACCCTGAGGTAATTGATCTTATTGTCCTAGGTTTCACAGGAAAGTTGCTCCAATGGTGGAACAACTGTCTCACTGAACATTCTAAGGAAGACATAAAAACCGCCGTCCAAAAGAATGAGGAAGGTCTCCCCATTTTTTAAGATCCCCCAGGAAAAGGAATTCCTGATGGCGTTAACACCCTGATTTACACCATCATAAACCATTTTATAGGAAAACCCAGTAACATTACATCTAGGATTTATGATCAGTTGAGTAATCTTAGATGCAGAACACTAGGAGATTACAAATGGTATGAAGACGTGTTTACCACAAGAGTCATGAATAGAAGTGATTGTAATTCTCCATTTTGGAAAGAAAAGTTCATCAATGGATTACCCACATTATTTGGTGAGAAAGTAAAAGAAACACTTTGCAACTCACTAGGAGAAATTGATTATGACAACTTGACCTATGGAGATATCTCTAGCACCATCAGAAGTGTAGGAATGAAAATGTGCAGAGATTTTAAGATTCATAGCAAAGCCAGCAAAAGCAAAGCCAAGTATGAGTTAGGAACCTTTTGCACACAGTATGGCTTACCACCAATAGCCCCTTTTAAAAGAAAGACCAAACACAGGAGGCCAGAATCCCCTGAGAAATCTTATAGAAAAAGGACCAAATCTAGACTCTACAAAAGGCAAGGTTATAGTAATCCCAAAGATGGTGATTATTATAAAAAGGGAAAACCTTCTAGATCAAAGTCCACAGGCAGGTTTGAGAATACCCCTAAGGCATCAGGAAAATGCTTTAATTGAGGGAAAAAGGGACACTTTAGAAATGAGTGTAAGGAAGAAGCAAAAACACTCATAAACACCCTTATTAGTGACCAACCCAGTAAGGAGAAAATCTTTAAACTACTAGAACTTGACCATATAGAACATGAGTCAACCAGTAGTTCTAGTGAGCATGAAATTCACCAGTCATCCTCTGAACCATCCAGAAATTACAGCTCTTCCAGTGAGTCTAGAATTGATCTAGCCTGTAAAGGAAGTTGTTGCAGAAATCTCAATACCCTCAACAAAAAAGAATCTATTTTTAATCTCATAGAACATATTGAAGATCCTGTTATCAAAACCTCCAAGCTTGCCCAGTTCAATAAAGTCAAGGCCAGAACCCTTAATCAAGACTTAGAAATATCCAGAGTCCAAGGAGGAATCCTTATCAATCCTAAATATCATGGAACTAGTCCAGGATATTTAACTATTATTCCCTCCAAAAAGAATCAGACAAAGAAACCTGTTTCTACTTCTCATCCAGAAAACAAAGCATGCATACTGCATAAAAATATTTTCTGCATTATATCCCTTGATTTAAAAGGCAATGTTTGCTCAAACAAATGTGTAACAAGAAATTGCCTTACTTGTCCAGAAAACCCAAAACAGGAAACCCAGGGAAAAATGGCAGATAAAGAAAAAGGAAAAGCTCCTATCCAGGACTATTCCCAGTTCACGAGGTTCACAAAACAGCCCCATGAAATGCATGAAGGCGCTTCCTCAAACCAAGAAGCAGTATCCTTTCAGGAATATGCCACAGTGGTACATTCTAGTGGAAACACAGTCATCACCCTCCAAGAAACCCCCACACCCATATACTCTAGTGGAAATTCAGTAGTTGATGTTCTGAATTATACCTTAAAAGAAAACTTAGCCAAAGATTCTTATGGTATACATTCAAATTTCCCATACCCCACTAAGACTATCCTAGATCTTCTCCAATCAGCTTTCATCCTAGACAATGATCATCTTTTCCAAAGAACCCTCAAAACTCTAAAAACCCAATAGACAACCTTGAGGCCAGAAATGATCATCTCACCAGTCTTCTCTCTGGCAAAGAGAAAATCCGTTCAAAGGATAAGACTATTCGTATGGGCACGTGTTTTGCTAGGCTAAGTCTTAAGACCCAAGCCTCAGTAAGAAGTGCATTTGCCAACTTACCTTCTGAAATACAAGTACGTATTTTGGGAAGTAAGGTTATGTCCGAATCAATTGATCTATGGTTCAGACATTTCCGGGTTTTGATCACCACCAGGTATTATGATCCAGACAATCTAGATCTTGATTATACTACCAATCTGAACTATATAGCAGAAAATGCCCTTACAGTATCCAGGTAGGAAGCATACTTTGGCAGTAGTCTCAGAGTATATGAAAGGGAAAAGCACCCCTTTCCAGGGTTATTAATCAATTACAATGACCTCCTAGAAGATGAGGAAGAGGATAATCAGATGAATCCTCATTGGTTGTCACAGATGTTTGAATGTGGTTTCGTTAGACTTATAAGGTTAACCAGTCATAACCAAGTTAGCCAACTCCCCGCCATCATCAGAGACACAGTCACTAAGATTTCAAGCCCTTATGTTACTATCAGATGTTGGAGTACCCTCCCGGAATGGGAAATGAATCATTGGGCAACTGTCCAGCCATCAAAGCATCTAGTCCTTCTTGGAGGATATTCCCACCAAGGACCCTGGTTCGAAGGCAATACATTCCTCTCCTATGGCAACCCCAAAGCCCTAGCATATTGTTGGAGGAGTTTCTTCAACAACGAGATCAGAAAAGTTAGCCAAGAACTCTGGAAGAACTACCATTTTGTGGGCAGCACAGGAAGAATTTTAGTTTTCACAGGAAGGCCATACTATGAATCAATTCCCCGCCTTCCATGGACCACCCATTGTGATCCTAGACGATTCCTAACACCTGGCCAGAATCCAGATTTTGAACTGTTAATTTATTGCAGTCTCTGTGAAAAATTTACTACATTCCATGAGCACGCCTGTAATAATGATCCTCCATGGGAACCACAGGAAGATGACAACAGTTGGTATGATGCTTACAATGGAAATTGGTAAAGTATGAATAGTACCAGCCACTATTCAGAAACAGCATTTTCAGACAAAATACTATTCATCTACAGTATCAGTCACTGTTGATGAACAGGAACCAGCACCCAGCAGACACTAAAGACAAGGGACAGAATACTATTCATGAACAGTAAAAGTCACTATTCATGAACAGTACCTGACACAATCATCCAAAGTTACTGTTGCTTTCGGTGGAAAAGAAATTCACCCAGGTAAAAGCAATTCACCCTCCGGAATTTCGGCAATCTTCAGCAGGATCCAAGGCTCTCCTCCAGGCCTATATAAGGCAGCCTCCCATTCCAGTCAGAAGCAAGTTTTTTTTAGAAGAAAAACCTAGTTTACTCCCCTCCCACCTGTAATCAAAATGGCAGCTTACATTTGTAATACCCCAGTTAGTCTTACACTTGTAACCAGATGGTCTCAGTTGGCCACCAGTTTGTAATTAGAAATCAGATAGCCCTAGTCGGCATCCCGCTAGCCTTGTAACTTGTAACTTACCCCCCTTTTGGTATATATATATATATATATATATATATAGTATTGTAATGCATCTTTTTTTTTTTCTTCTTCTTCTTTTTAGATGCAAGTAACTGTACTGCTGTTATAAAATTAAAAAATATATAAAAAAGAGTAATTGTAGTGCTGTTACTTATTCATCTTTTAAATAAAGGCGAAAGAACCATTTTGGCCTTTACATTTTGGAGTCACAATCAATTTGGTTCCTATATATTGATAGTAATCAATTTGGTCCCTGATATTTTCAAGTTGCACTTAATTTGGTCCCCGTCGTTAATTCGCTAAAGAAAAATGCCTACATAGCAAACGGTGTGTACGGTTGGCATACTTAAATCTTAGGTGGAAACTTAAATAATAATATAAAATGACACATCAGCATATGAGTAAACAAAATAATTTATCAATTTAAAGAAATTAAAAAAAATTAAAAGAAAAAACATGAATATAGATTTGCTCTTGAACATGAACCCAAAGCCCAAAAAAATTAAATCCAAATCTCAGCTCTTCAATCCATGTTGGAAACGGAAGCCTAAGAAGAAGGTGAAGAAGGAGTAGATGAAGATGAAGATGAAGATCAAGGTGAAAGTTTGTGGGTTAATTTGGTCAGAATCGCATGGAACTGCGACCTAAATGCTGGGTTCTTGCATATATCATTCTGGACCACCAACCAGCCACATTTAATACAATTTCACTCCTTAGAAAAGCAAAACGAAAAAGCCCAACACGCTACTATTAAAATTTAAAACATTGGTTACAAATTATCAAACACATGACCTAATGGATCTGAACCATCAAAAGGAATTCAAATTGCATACACTTAAAAATCTACAAATAAATATTCGAAATTTTTTATTGAATCCCCCTGTTTTCGCATTATTATTAGCAAAATATAAAAAGACCTTGTGTAACAGAAGAGTTTGGATTTAACGCTTTTTTTTAATGCTTTGGTTTGTGAGTGAGAATAACAATTTTGAATTTTCAATACGAGGAGAGAGTATGAGTGGGTAGAAATAGATTTTACCTGAAGAGTTTGGAGTCGGAGGATATGAGAAGTTGTAAGATCACCCTTGTTCTTCATCTTCGTCTATTCTTTCTTCGCCTTTTTCTTCTTTTAGACTTCAACTTGCAACTTGAATTAAAGAGATGAGATTTGTGGATTTGATTTGGGTTTGATTTTTTTGGGTTCTGACTGGGTTTATGTTCAACAACAGATCTGAATTCATGTTTTTTATTTTAATTTTTAAAAAATTTTTTTAAATTGATAAATTATTATTTTTGCTCATATGCTGATATGTCATTTTATATTATTATTTAAGTTGCCACCTAAACTTTAAGTATGCCAACCGTACACACTGTTTGTCACGTAAACATTTTTCATTAGTGAACTAACGACGGGGACCAAATTGAGTGCAAGTTAAAAATATCAGGGACCAAATTGATTGCTACCAAAATCTAGGAACCCAATTGATTGTGACTTCAAAATGTAAGGACCAAAATAGTATTTTCGCCTAAAATAAAATAAGCCATTAAAAGTAAATTGATCGATCTTTTGCTGAATAAAGTTATCCAAACACTTTAGTAGTCTGGTATAAACCTTTCTCTTAGTTTGTCAAGTCAACAGATCTTCTAAATTGAAAGATTGCCTATACAGATAATACACATTCCAGTTCACCGCAAGCCTAATTCTAATTTCTATTTGTTTTGTTCCAAAGCAAGATATCGACGGGGCGGTTTGTCCTATTCAAATATTCACGACCAAGAAGTACTAGATTCTCTTTCAGTATTTTCTTTCCATAAATCTGATTTTCTATTAGTGGGATTTATTCTTAGGTTTTTATGCCATAACAAAATATTTGACTAATTATTAATTGACCTCCACTTGTGAGTTATTATATACTTTATGCAAAAAATAATGGATCTTATAAATTATACCCATGTGGCTTATTGTGGCTCCTAATGATAAAAAACTATTATTAGGAACGAACACCATTAAGTTAAAACTATCTCAAAAAAAAAAAAAATCACTGGACAGTGTCCTATCAATCTTGATAAAGGAGAGCCTAATCCATTTTCAACTAAATTGGTGAAATTTAACTCCAAAATAACTTAAAGATTTAAAATTTCAAAAAAAAAAAAAAAACATTTAAGGATTCTAAATTTCTAATCACTATGAAGTTCTCGTAGTAAATGACCTAATGTCATTAATTATTATATAAGCACGATCCTCCAACAATATTGTTCATAACTAACAATGGGACTGACGAATGTAACTTCCTCGAACGATCTCATCAAATGTATTCATCTACCTTGGCATGACATGGACGAGCACGAGAGAGCCATCAATAAGGGCATTCAATACCTTGGACAGTTACCAAACAGTTGGCAGACTGTTGGAACCTCATCAAAACCCATATTCATGAGTCCTGAGGCGTTACAAAAAGGGCACCAAAGCCAGAATTAAGGCCCCCAACAACTAGGAACCATGAAGCTATATATATACACCCTGATTAGAGACAAACAAGGTACAAAGACTCACTTAAAAAAATTCATAGACACTTTGATATTTAGTGCACTCTCATTATTCTTTTAAAAAAAAAACTTTCATATACTAACTTTAGCATTGGAGGCATGGTGGCAGGCACCACACCTGTAACCATCTCAAGAAAGCTATTGTTCCACGTTTGCAGGGATAAGGACGAGGTGTAACACCCCAGCCTTTGCAAAATAAATAAACAAATAAAATGGTTGTTTTGGAAATTATTTAAGTGGGGGCATTTTTGTAATAATACCCAAGCCTAACCCTAGCCTTATATGTAACCCACGTTAGCTTCCTCATCTATTTTTCTAAAGTTTCGCCTCCCATCACTCTTCCCTCTTTCCTCTGGTGTTCCCATTCCCCATAGCCGAAAATCCCCTCTCTTATATTCATGTGAAGTTTATTCACTTTTGCCTCTTAGATTTTTATCTTGGCTGACTCATGGAAGATTCTTTTCCAATCAAAATCCACCACCAAGAGTTCTAGTGGCTATTTTGGCATACCCATTTGAAAGACCATCCCTCTAAGTTTGGTTAATTTAATAGATGAGGTAAAAATCTAAGTACTCTATCATTTTCTTCTATGAAATCCTTTGGGTTTTGTTATTTTATGATGTTTATGGTATATTCTTGATGGGTTTGGTGAGTGTTGGAAGATTGGAGGGGTATGAGGATTTGGACAGCAAGAGTTTTTATTAAATCCAAAAATTTCAAACTATTTGGGGGTGTTTGCCTTGATGGGGTGTTTTTGTTGTCTATTTTACTAATGGGTATTTAAGGGTTGGTTTGCTAGATCAACTATGAGTCTTGTTGTTGCATATGTTGATGTGAGTTGGTTTTTGGAAGTGTGTTCTTTGCATTTTAAATGACTTTGGCAAATGTGGGTGTGAGTGAAGTGATAACTACATATTCATGCAAGTGAAGTGTGAGCATGTGCTTTTTGCACACCAAGTGTTTGATAAGTTGTTTATATGAGATATTGGGCTTGATTCCTTGCTTTTAATATGCTTTAAATCTTGTGGTTTTAATGAGAGTGATTCTCAAATAATTTGGGCTAGTCTTAAAACTATAACAAATTTTTAAAGCTGTCAGGGACAGATTGGAGTCAGCTGCAATACATGATTTTTAATAAACTACAGAAAAATCGTTTTGGGCTGAATTTTTGATGGTACATACTACACATATAAGAGCTTATCCTTATTTAATTTCAAGTTAATTGGATAACGTTTCGTGGACCAAACAATTTTTACAAAATGGCTGACCTGCTGTGTATTGAATCTAAAAGTACGATGAAAATGCTGGGATTTTGTGGAATTTACTTCAAATCTTTGTTGGATGGATTGGTTTGTAAATTCATGTGTTTTTTTCGACATGTGTTTTACTAAGTTAAGTCCAATAATGGTTTGGTTTAATCATTTAGTGCTCTAAAGGGAAATTCATGAGATATGCTACCCCTATTAGGAGTTGATGTGTTTTATGTTATGTTTATATGTGCACATTGCTTGCAGTGGATAATTAAAATGCTTTGGTTTTGTGCTGTGGCACTATGAGTTTGTATGCTTGTTTGGTTCTCGTTGAGAATGGGTACTTGTCTTTGGTTGGGCAAGCTAGGCTTTAGTGCATTTGATTTGTTGTAGGGGATCCTATTCGATATTGGAGACAAATGTGATGATAAACTTTGCGATAGGTCTTGTTATTAATAGGCTTGTTCCTTATGTTTCTAGGTTTTGAGATTCTTGGTGATGGACCTAGTGATGGGAATGGTTGATTTCCTTTATTTTAGCAACTAAGAGGTAAGTGGTGTTTACTAATTTTGGGGGTTTTTCCAAAACAATGTTAATTATTAAACTATTCTAAATCAAAGAAATATGTTGATATTCTATATATAAATTAATATTTTACAAATGCTTGATGTGCACATTGACTATTCGTTTTATGAAAAACTTGTGGGACAACCTAAATTTATTTAAACTTGTATGTGTGAATATATCTTTATATTTTTTAGAATTATGAATGGATTATTTTGTGAGCATATTGAATATGTTTTGAAAACCTATGGCAAGTCATGATTAAAAGCTCAGTATCATATTTAGTCCTTAGCAAGAGACAATCATACTGCAATTAGTTCTTAGCAAGGGACAGTCCCCAAAAAAGGGGATAGTGCACAATTGATAACTCCTTAGTAAGGGAGTATACTATTGAGAATCTAAAAAGGAAGCTCTTTAGCAAGGGAGTGCATCTTCAAGTTCCAAAGGAGCCATCCTTAAGAAAGGGGATGAAAAGGAGGTTCCAGTCCCAAAAAGGGGACATCACAACTCTGTCAATAGGGCGTAAACATTGACCACAAGAAAAGTCTAGGAAATTGTTTATATGATGGTATTGATATATGTATTATGATAGCTCACAATATAATGATATTTTCTTTTATGTGAAATATTTGATGATAAAATATTGATGAGTTACAAGTTATGAATTTGTTGTAAGAATTACTTATTTGAAAGGTTTGTTCCCACACCCCAATGTTAGTGAATTTCACTTATTAAGTTATCTCACCCCCCCCCCCCCTTTATTTTCCCTTACAGATACATTAGAGGGATTATTGGAGTAGAGATTCTTGGAAGACAACAGTTGCAAATTATATTGTGAAACTGAGGATTTCATTATTATTTTTATGGTATTGAATATTGTATTGGAGAATTATTTTGAGAATTTCTATCTTTTGTGGAATTAGATCTCTGACAATTGTGATGAGATTTTAGGTTTTTGGTTGCATTTATTTAATGTTTTTATGGATTATTTAGATTGAATAGACATTTATTATTTATGAATTTTGGAGTGTTACAGTTATCATATGTAACGACCCAAGGAAAAGCGCTAGCCACATCTACACTATATCTCAAAAGGACTAGTCGCAATTGAGGCTCTTTGTAGTTATTAATAAAACCCAGATCTACCTAGTAAATACTCGATGTGGGACTCATCACACACACACACACACACATATCACACAATCAATCAATCAAATTGGGGCATCACAATCTTCCCCACTTAAATCCCTAACGTCCTCGTTAGGGTCCACTTTGTGAGGTAGTGTCTCCGAGCCCACACAAGGTTACCGAGTCTGCTTTGATACCATTTGTAACAACCCAAGGAAAAGCGCTAGCTACATCTGCGCTATACCTCAAAAGGACTAGTCGCAATTGAGGCTCCTTGTAGTTATTAATAAATCTACCCAGTAAATACTCGATGTGGGACTAATCACACACCCACACACATCACACAATCAATCAATCAAATTGGGGCATCACACGAGGTCTCACTTCCATCTAGACGAACCTACAAGACTGACAATTTGCACCTCATCAACTAACTTTCAACACTAGAATCATTGCCACATTTTCCCCCCATTTAATTATGAATAAATTTAGGTATACAAAATTTTCAACAATATTGTTCATACAATCTATTCTTTCAATGCTTGAGATATACCAATAAGGGAATTACGTGCTAATGTAGTGTTCGGAAAATAAAGTATATCTTACACTTATTAATTGAGTGAGACCCTTGTGGCCTAAAAAAAGAAAATTGGAATCTTTGAAATTGGAAAAAGTATATTATATCTCTTTTGTTAGTAGAGATGTAATGATGCAGGGCATAAAATATAGTGAAACAAAACTTCGTCATTATTGATAATTGCATAATTCTAAACATTACTCATAGATTCTAATTTTAAGTAGGATCCTAATTTTAACAACCATGTTCATAGATTCATTCCTCATGAATATGGATGCATTAATCATGATCATTAGACAATTTATATCCTCATGAAGAACTCTTTATTTTGTAGGCAACTATATATATGAAGCCATTTTAGAACTATATATCTCCTTATCAGTGGGTAAACATTTTTGGAGTAGCATAAAAAACCATTTCTAATCAAGGGACTTTCAGGAAATTAAAACTTTGGATTCAAATAGGCAAGGTAAGTTGGGATGGCTGATGTGTTAAACCCATTAAAGTTAGTCCCAGGAGCTGTTGTATATGCACCCATATTAGAAAACACAAGCCAGTTGTTAACTTGCAGTTTCGGCAGTTGGTAACCCCTGAAAACAATGTCAAGTGCATCACATGTAGGCCCAAAAACAGTTGAATTGTACGTCTTAGATCCTTTGCGTGTGAGGTTTACGAGGTTGGACGTGAGCGCTAGAGGCATGCACTTGACGATTGCATTGTCTAGAATTATGCAATTCAAGGACCCATAAATTCCGTCACTGATCCAATCCTCTCTAAGCTCATTCCTTACACGCTTACCGATAATGTTGGTGGCTAGTGTGAAAACTGACTCGGCAAAGAATCTGCCTGGTTCAGCTATTACTGTCAATCTCGAATAATTGCCAACATATGATTGTATAGTGGCTTTCACGACTGTGGCTATTTCATCAAATTGAGAGTTAGCCATAAAGCCACCCCCAATGTTTAGCACACTCATCTGAGGCATGCCAAGCTTGGTAGCCATCTCGAAAGCAGCTTTAGCTGCTGTAATGGCTTGTTTGTTAGGCACATGAATCTGTGGATGCACTTCCTATATGAAAAGAGATTCCAACCATTGTGAGCTGCGCAGTTTGAGCGGCTAGGAGGAGAGTCTCCACTTCCTCAGGTAGTGCACCAAACTTGGAACCCAATGGGCAGCGTGCACCACTATCATCTAGAGCATGGTTGTCAAAATCCCGATCTGGATCCTACGATCCTACGATTTTACAATCTCACCTGCCCAAAACGATTCAGATCTTTCAAGGATCTTTGCGATCGTTCAGGATCAGTAGGATCGTATGATTCTAATGATCTCAAACGACCTTGGTTTCTTGTAATCTTCTTTAACTTGACAAAATGCTCAGTTAGACTTAAATGAAAAATAAAATCCCAATAGACCAAGATTTTCACTCTAATGTAGAGAAAGTGTCAGTAACCTAAATAAAAAAAATCCCAATAAAGTGTCACATTTTAAGGTTTTTGGCCTCTTTAAATTATGCTTACAAATGGATATAGTAATGTATGGTAATTATATCAATAAATATATAATTTATGTGATTATTTAACATACCAATGTGTATTTTTTGTTTTTTTTTTCTCAAATAATGTAGGATCTTACGATCCATGATCTAATCTTACAATCTACGATCTCATCTACCTCCTACAATCCTACGTAGGATCCCAATTTTAACAACCTTGATCTGAAACTTTAATCCGAATTATTAAATCACATTTTGGTGCCATTTTTGTATCTTCTTAATTTCATCGATTGAATCAAAAAGTTGTCAAGTTTATATACCGAAAATTGCCAGTAAGTCGCACAGTTCTCACGTGCTTTAAACAACACCTGCACAACAAAGAAGAAAAGAGCCTACGGAGAATAACGGTGTGATACCGGCCGAATACCCTCCGAAGGTTCCCTTGCCTAATAAGAGTTTCTATCTGCTGCTTCAAGTCATAGTAATTGAATGTATCGACCGTGATCGCGATGGAAACGGCTGTACTTGTCTCTAGACCGTTTGCTAAGGTCTCCCTTTAACTTGCCAGGGAATGTCAGGGCTCCTTTGTCCTTAATCTGCATCAAGACTTGGTCAATTGGAGTGTTTAGTGGGGTAAAGCTTGTGAACCTCCCTGCGGGGGGTTTGGAGCGCCTGTCCTCCCATTGTTCTCTGGTCTTGGCCATCTTCCACCCTCTATCCTGCCGTGTGTCCTCTTGTCGCTCCTTCTTCTTAGGCCTCTCTTCGCGAGCCAGTAGTGCGTCCTCCGTGTTCATGTACTTAGTAGCCCTGTAAAGTACATCTGACATGGTTTTTGGGTCGTTCTTGTATAAAGAAAATAGAAACTTACTCTTTCGTAGTCCATTTGTGAAGGCAGCCACAAGTATCTTGTCGTCAGCTTCATCGATTGAGGGCCTCTTTGTTAAAGCGGGTTATGTAAGACCTTAGCGTCTCGTCCTCCCGTTGCTTAATATTCATTAGGCATGTAGTGGACTTTTTGTACCTATGCCCCCCAATGAAGTGTGAGGCAAACTGGGCACTTAACTCCTTAAAGGTACTAATGGAATTGGGCGTTTAACTCCTTAAAGGTACTAATGGCATTAGGCGTTAACCTGCTAAACCAAATCCTTGCGGGGCCCTTCAGCATACACATGATCTCGTCTGTGACTCCTTGCTGGTGCATCAGGGTCTTGAAAGATTCCAGGTGATCCAAGGGGTCCTTGGACCCGTCGTAAATTTCTACCTATGGCGTGCGGAACTTCAGTGGTAAGGGGAATGAGGTGACTCGTGCGGTAAAGGGCGAGTTCGTCCGATGGACTAGCTCGTCGTGGTCGCTTGACACCCATCCTCTAAGGGCATTCATCATGAGGTCCATCCTTTCTTTCATCATTTGCATCTTTGCAACCATGTGCGGTGGGACGACATCTATGGTGGATGGACGACTTGTATCTTATTGCTCTTGTCTGCTCGGGGCGTTGCTGCCTTCCGGCCCCTACTGGTTCCTTTTTTCAGCGCTATTTCCTTCTTGATCCTCCTCCTGAGTGTTAAGTACTGCGTTCTTCTGAAGCAACTACTCCTCTAAGTCATGATTTTGCCTAGTGAGGCGTTCTACTGCTGCTGCGAAAGTCTAAACCTATCTCTCAAGGGCAGTGGTGCGTGGTTCATCCCCTTGAATGTTATTGGTGGTCGCCATCGAGCGAGTAAGTACCATAGAACTTTTTGTCTGGGAAGCAGTAGTACAGCTTACTTCCTATTGTTTCCCACAGACGGCACCAACTGATGATGCCGAAAATCTCCACTAAGCTGCACAGTTCTCATATGCTCTAGACAACACCTGCACAACAAAGAAGAAAATAGCTTACAGAGAGTACGGGTGTGGTACCGGCCGAATACCTTCCGAAGGTTAAGTCAAAACTTTTCACAAACTCTAGAGTGCCAGAGCTTGAGTGAATTATGCGTACCTTGTTTTCTGAGGACTTCGTGTTTTTATAGTGGTGTAGAACCAACTTCAATTTCTTAGGCGAGATGGTGTTTCCTTATGGGGAAGATTCTAATAAATATACGTATTTTACGGGATTCTTCCCATATAGGGATTCCTTTAATTAGGGTCAATCGTAGGGCGCAAGATATTTCCATTTAAAACTCTTTGGAGTTTACTTATGCCATGTGGGTGCCACGTGGCTTCAATATTTGTCAACCCCCCGTCCATGTATCGAGGACCCATCCACTATGGAGGATTACTCGTCCACTATAAGAGTCCGTCCAGTGTGTGAACTCTCTGTCTAGCGCCTCATTTCGTTGCCTTATTTTTGAGATTAAGTTAGCACCGTCAGGTTTGCTAAAATGGATCCGTCAATAATAATTTCACCCTCTTTAGGTGCCATTTTTGCATCTTCTTAATTTCATCAATTGAATCAAAAGTCGTCAAGTTTACGCCAACACTCGCTGCATACTTGATGTGAGACTCAGCTTTACAAGGGTTCGCAAAAATGATCCGATCTGGAGAAACTCCTAGTGACAAAATAGACTCAATCTCGGCTTGACTTGCGCAATCAAAATTTGTACCAAGAGCAGCCATGGCACCAAGGAAATTCAGGTTTGCGTTGCACTTGATGGCATAGTATGGTTGAACCGTGGGGAGGGCTCGAGTCCACCTATCCATGAGAGTAGTGACTGCACCTAAATCAAGTATGTAAAAGGCTTCTTTGGTTTCTTGTTTGCTATAAATGATGGACCGCATGAAATCAATCAACCCATCTTTTGATAAGACTGTAACTCTCTTTCTGTTTATTCCTGATGCACTCAATATAGCCTGGAGGCTCTTAGAGATTGATGACATGGCTAAGAATGCGTTGAAATATGATTAATGAAAGAGAAAAAGAAAGAGTTATGATTTGGACTTGATGCAGGGGCAAAGTCACCTTATGGCCAAGGACCACCCTGACCTGAAAAAAAATATTATACATAATAATTTAAAATTTTATATTTATCTACCGTTAAAAAAAATTTTGGGAACACCCTGAATTTTTTTTATGCCACTAAAATTAAATTTTGGTCCATAATTTGAACAACTTAACAATATATTAGGGTCTTTTAAGCAAAAAGAATCACATGTTTTTATATATTTTTTTAAACATATACTACAGCTTTACTTTTAGTTTTTGCTTTACCTGACACACTGTCATTGTACGACTACTTTTTCCCAAAAACATTATAATATATATTATAGAAATAATTGGTCAAAGTCACGTAAATTTAGATTTTTTTATTGTAAAACTACTTTTCTTTTTTCTTTTTCCGATAATTTTGATTAGAAAAAAATAGTAGTTTTAGTTAATTAAGTGAATAAACTTAAAAAGTTACTTAATTTTTATATAACATCAATTAATTCATTATATATATATATAATAAACTTTTTATTTTTATGATTAAAATTAAACATGTGATTGTCCATTCTAAAGAAATTTGATTAAATTTACATGAAAAGTGTCACTAAATATTATGTTTTTACATTTTGCTATCTTATTATTAGTAATAAACTTATTATATTTTTATTTATATAATTTAAAATTTTATTAATTATATTATTTATTACGTCACCAATTCGACTAGAAAACCAGTAACCAGTCCTTTTTTCAGTTCTTTCACCATACTGGTTTATAAAACTATGGAGAAAACCCAAAAAAAAAAAAAAAAAAAAATTGAACGAAAATCTAGAAAAAAAAAAATATAATAAAACCACTAACAAGGCCCAAACCAAATGTCAATAGAAAAGCCCAATACAAGATCAAACTCATTTTAGACTAAGACTATTACTACTCCAACACCAACACGATTACGTTTTTAATTCAACAAATATTATAAAAAAAAAACCATCACTGCCTTAATGCCACACGGATTTACAAGTCAATAAACAATTTAAACTAAAACTAAATCAAACCTAAAGATTAAAAAGAAATAAGAAACTTACTTACTCTCCCCAGCCATCACCGTCTATCCCTATTCAGCAATACTAACAACAACCATAATTGAACTCTACAAGTTTTATGTTGTAAAACTTTATGTATTTGCGTATTTTTTTATTGTTGTTGTTGTTGTCCATATATAATTTTTTTTTATTAGATTGTGTAATTTATGCTTCTTGAGGAATACCCTGGAAAAATTCTTGGAGCCACCACTGACTTGATGGAATAGAGCATGAACTTGAAGGGTATATATATACTATATAAACGTAGAGAGGGTTAGGAGAATATATAATAGAGTTGAAGCACCACCATCACAAGATTCACTACTAGCAATTTGGTAGAGCAAAAAAATGGAAAGTGGGTTGGTTTGAAATGAGGTCAATAATTGAGTAACGTTCTCTGAATGTTAGAAGTTAAGATTTTTTTTTTTTTTTCCTAGTACCCTACCCGAATAATCGTAATTTTCGATAATATAATTGAGATCTAGAGTGTTATAAATCCATCTACTTTGTCCATTTATATGAATAAAAATCTATACTTAATTTTTTTTTTTAATTTATTCATACATATATAACTTTATTGATATACACACATTTAGGTTTATTTATTTTTTTACCAAATATACACAAGGTTTTTTTTTTTTGGCTTATGGTTTCATGTGACAGCATCTCATGGGATGTTGTAGAAGATATTGGACCATGAGTTGTGTCATTTCAACTCAAAACCAAATGGTGACAAGGAAGATACACTTAAATCTTTTATGGCATTCCACACTATACCATGTGAGCCTATTTCTAGAGTGGTTGTTGGAAGTCAAATTGTGGTCCCCCAATAGAAGATAACATTCACATAAAGTCTCTCTCTCACACACACACACACATATACAGTATTGTAACGCGTCTTTTTTTCTTCTTCTTTTTTCAGATGTAAGTAACTGTACCGCTGTTATAAAATTAAAAAAATATATAAAAAAAAAGAGAGTAATTATAGTGCTGTTACTTATTCACCTTTTAAATAAAGGGGAAAGAACCATTTTGGTCTTTACATTTTTAAGTCACAGTCAATTTGGTCCCCTACATTTTGATAACAATCAATTTGGTCCTTAATATTTTCAACTTGCACTTAATTTGGTCCATGTCGTTAATTTATTAACGAAAAATGCCTACATGGCAAACGGCGGACAAAATGGGCAAATGCCCTTTTCACACAAACTAAGCAGCATTTTGCCCTCTTTCCCAAACTAATTAGGAAAATGCCCCTCTTTTGAAACTCGATTTTCTCAAAATCGAGTTTAAAAAAAAAAAAATTTTGGAGCCCTATAGTGGTATTTTAAGGAGTCTATAGTGACGTTTTCAAGACCTATAGCGGCGTTTTATAACTTGACCTCCATGAAATCGAGTTATATGCAATTTTTTTCATTTTTTTCATTTTTTTTTGCCTATAACTTAGACTTTGTAAAAATCGAGTTATAAAACGCCGCTATAGGTCCTGAAAACGTCACTATAGGCTCCTTAAAAACGCCGCTATAGGGTCTATCTCGATTTTTAGAAAATCGATTTTCAAAAGAGGGGCATTTCCCTAATTAGTTTGGAAAAGGGGGCAAAATGCTACTTAGTTTGTGTGAAAAGGGTATAGGCCAATTTTGTCCAGCAAACGGCATGTACAGTTGGCATACTTAAAGCTTAGGTGGCAACTTAAATAATAATATAAAGAGAAATGCTACGTCCACAACATTTCTCACAACATTCTCACAACAAATCTTAGTTGGCAAGTTATTACTTGCTATTACTAGTGGGTAAGAAAGTAATTTCAGTGTTAGATTTAAATTTAAAACCTGTAACAACCTGCCAACTAAGATTTGTTGTGAGAATGTTGTGAGAAATGTTGTGGACGTAGCATTTCTCTAATATAAAATGACACATCAGCATATGAGTAAACAAAATAATTTATCAATTTAAAGAAATTAAAAGAAAATTAAAAGAAAATACATGAATTTAGATTTGCTCTTGAACATGAACCCAAAGCCCAGAAAAATTAAATCCACGAATCTCAGCTCTTCAATCCATGTTGGAAACGGATGCCTAGGAAGAAGGTGAAGAAGGAGTAGACGAAGATGAAGATCAAGGTGAAAGTTTGTGGGTTAATTTGGTTCGAATTGAATGGAACTGCGACCTAAATGCTGGGTTCATGCATATATCACTCTGCACCACCAACCAGCCACATTGAATACAATTTCACTCCTTAAAAAAGTAAAACAAAAAACCCCAACACGTTACTATTAAAATTTAAAACATTGGTTTTAAATTATCAAACACATGAACTAATGGATCTGAACCATCCAAAGGAATTCAAATTGCATACACTTAAAAACCTACAAACAAATATTCGAAATTTTTTATTGAATCCCCCTGTTCTCGCATTATTATTAGCAAAATATAAAAAGACCTTGTGTTTGAAGAGTTTGGATTTAACACTTATTTTTTTTAATGTTTTGGTTTGTGGGTGAGAGTAACAGTTTCGAATTTTCAATTCGAGGAGAGAGTATGAGTGGGTAGAAATAGATTTTAGCAAAAGAGTTTGGAGTCGGAGGTTTTGAGAAGTTGTAAGATCACCCTTGTTCTTCATCTTCGTGTTTTCTTTCTTCGCCTTTTTCTTCTTTTAGACTTCAACTTCAAACTTGAATTAAAGAGATGGGATTTGTGGATTTGATTTGGGTTTGATTTTTTTGGGTTCTGACTGGGTTCACGTTCTACAACAGATCTGAATTCATCTTTTTATTTTAATTTTTTTTAAATTTCATTAATTTGATAAATTATTATTTTTGCTCATATGCTGATGTGTCATTTTATATTATTATTTAAGTTGCCACTTAAGCTTTAAGTATGCCAACCGTAGACGCCGTTTGCCACGTAGGCATTTTCCGTTAGTGAACTAACGGCAGAGACCAAATTGATTGCAACCAAAATCTAGGAATCCAATTGATTGTAACTTCAAAATGTAGGGACCAAAATAGTATTTTCACCTTAAATAATATAAGCCATTAAAAGTAAACTGATTGATCTTTTGCTAAATAAACTTATCCAAACACATTAGTACTAGTCTAGTATAGACCTTTCTCTTAGTTTCTCAGGTCGATGGATCTTCTCAATTGAAAGATCGCTTATATGGATAATATACATTCCAGTTGACCGCGAGCCTAATTCTAATTTCTAATTGTTTTGTTCCGAAGCAAGATATCCACGGGACGGTTTGTCCTATTCATATATTCACGACTAAGAAGTACTGGATTCTCTTTCGGTATTTTCTTTCCATAAATATGTTTTTCTATTAGTGGGATTTATTCTTAGGTTTTTATGCCACAACAAAATATTTGACTAATTATTAATTGACCTCCACTTGTGTGAGTTATTATATACTTCATGCAAAAAATAATGGATCTTATAAATTATACCATAACTTAGTTAAATTATAACCATGTATCTTTTTGTGGCTCCTAATGATAAAGAGCTATTATCAGGAGTAGATGCCATTAAGTTAAAACTATCTCAAAAAAAAAAAAAAATCATAGGATGGTGTCCTATCAATCTTGATAGAGGAGAGCCTAATCCATTTTCAACTAAATTGGTGAAATTTATATCCAAAATAACTTAAAGATTTAAAATTTCAAAAAAAAAAATTTAAGGATTCTAAATTTCTAATCACTATGAAGTTCTCGTAGTAAATGACCTAGTGTCATTATTGTTATATGAGCACGATCCTCCAACAATATTGTTCATAACTAAGGGTCATCAAATAGCCCACAGCCCACAGCCTAACCCAGAAACTCGATGACCCACTGGACTAATGGGCGGCCCAGGCCGTTGTTATTGAGGCCCATGGATAGCCCACTAGCCCAATGGGTTAGGCCGTGGGCTAGTTTTTATGCCCATAGGTACTCGGTGGGCTAGCCTAGTAGCCCAACCCATTGCCCAGCTTGTTGGCTTAACCCGTTGGCCCAGCCTAATAACTCATAATTCATAACAAAAATATATAGGAAGTGTATAAAGGATTGATCTTGAGATATTATAGAGGAATTTCTTAAGAGAACTCTCTCAACCACTAAGATACCAAAGTAATTGTGCTAAACTTAGTTTATTAAATATATATTTTTAGTAGTCTAGCAAATTTGAATTAACCATTTGACATTTTTTTTTTATTAAAGATAAAAATAAAAAAATATATTTAAAGTCTTAATAAAAAAAATTAAATAGGTTTCCATCAACAAAACAAAAATTAAATAGATTTGACTGTAAAAAAATTTATAATCAATTATTAAATTCTTTAATTCTTTCCTTTAAAAAAATAAATTGATTATTCTCTTATAAAAAATTGATTCTTTCCTTATAAAAAAAAATAAAATAATATGCTAACACAAGCCCATGAGTAGCCCAATGGCCCAACCTGATAGCCCAACTCGCTAAAGACAAAATGGGCATTGCCCTTGGGCAGGGTCATGGGCTGAAGTTTTCTCTTTCAGCCTAGCCTGATCCGGCCCGTTAACTAATTAATAGCGCCTATTATGCCCAGCCCATTGTGCCCATGGGCCAAGTAAAAATGTGGTCGACCGGGCCGGCCCGACCCGGTCCATTGATGAACCTTCTTCATAACTAACTTTCAATGCTAGAATGATTGCCATGTTTTTTTTCCCCATTTAATAATGAATAAATTTAGGTATACAAAATTTTCAACAATATTGTTCATAAAATCTATTCTTTCAATGACTAAGATATACCAATAAGGGAGTTACGTGCCAATGTAATGTTCGGAAAAATAAAGTATATCTTACACTTATTAATTGAGTAAGTCCCACGTGGCTTTAAAAAAAAAATTGGAATCTTTGAAAGCAGAAAAAGTATATTATATCTCTTTTGTTAGTAGAGATGTAATGATGCAGGGTACAATATATAGTGAAACAAAATTTTGTTGTGGGAGGAATGAATCTTTCTCCAATTAGGTATTGTTTGCTTTGGGAATGGGCTGAGGAGCCAATGCCACCCTCATGAATTTGTTCAATCCCATATCGGGGAGAGACACCTCCCACCCTTGCCTTATAAGCACTTGGCCCAAGGAAGGGTGTTCTATAGTGTGTGTGATTCGTTCCTCCCACAAAATGGTGCGATGGGTACACCCCACTTGTGAGCTCATGCTTATAAGCTACGGATGGAAGGCATCTCTCCCCGATGTGGGATTGAGCAAATTTGTGAGGGTGGTATCGTCCTCCTCGGCCCATTCTCAAAGCGAACAATACTTGATTGGGGAAGGATTTGTTCCTCCTACATTTGTCATTATTGATAATTTCATAATTCCAAACATTATTCATAGATTCTAATTTTAAGTTGGCTCCTAATTTTAACAACCACGTTCATAGATTCATTCCTCATGAATATGGATGCATTAATCATGATCATTAGACAATTTACATTCTCATGAAAAGCTCCTTATTTTTTATGCAACTTTATTTATGAAGCCATTTTAGAAGTATATATCTCCTTATCAGTGGATAACCATTTTAGGAGTAGCATAAAAAATCATTTCTTATTAAGGGACTTTCAGGAAATTAACTTTGGATTCAAATAGGCAAGGTAAGTTGGGATGGCTTATGTGTTAAAATCATTGAAGTTAGTCCCATCAGTTGTTGTATATGCACCCATATTAGAGAACACAAGCCAGTAGTTTCGGCAATTGGTAACCCCTGAAATGAATAGCAACTTTTAGTAACTCAAAAAAACTCAAATTTAGATTTTGAACTAGTCAATTCTTCCAAGTTTTATAATAGGGACCTCACGATCATCTTATAAACTGTAAGACCTAAAAAGAAAGGTAAAAAAGGATTAGAACTTGGATAATTAAGGAATATGACAGCTACTCAGTTTGCAACACATAATGATGAGTTCCCAACAAATTCTCTTTTTTTTTTCTTCTTCTTTTTTTCTTTTTTTAAAGTGATGAGGATAATTCTAAAAGAATGATGAACTCGTCTACATAAGATGGGGCCAACGGCCTCAATGAACTCGTCAGCATTTCCTGGGTACTCAAAGGAGTAGACAACGCCACCTCAAGACCAACAACTCCACCTTAAGATCCTAACACTTGTATGGGACGGCATAGGGAGCTGACATGAGGAAGTTGACGGAGATAATAAGACCCCTGACGAGTTAGGTAGGGCCTTGCTTAGCCTCCATGCATGAGTATGTAAGGAAACATATTGCGCTCCACGATTAACCCTAATTAAGAGGTTTCTATAAGGAAAGGATCCTATAAGGTGCGCGCATTAAGGAGGATCTTCCCAACAAGGAAAGACCCTCCCTACTAAGAAATTAATGCCTACTCCACACTACTATAAAAACCCCCAAAGCCCTCACAAACCAAGGTGCGCATAATTTATCCCAACTCTAGCATTCTAGAGTTGTGAAAAGGTCTCTAACTTGACCTTCGGAGGGTATTGGTCAGTACCACACCGGTACTCTCTACAAGGTCTTCTTTGTTTCTGTCTTGCAGGTGTTATCCCGGGCACATAAGAACTGTGTGATTTACTGACGATTTTCGGCATCATCAATTGGCAGCGTCTATGAGGAAGAACAAGTTTCATTTTGCAAGCCATACTACTGCTTCCCGGACAAAAAGTTGCATGGTACTTACTTGCTCAATGGCAACCACCAACAATGCTCAAGGGGATGAACTACGTACCACCGCCTTCGAAAGGTAGGTTCAAACTCTCGCCGCTACTGTAGAGCGCCTCACTAAGCAAAACCGTGATCTAGTGGAATAGTTGCGCCAGAAGAACGCAGGGCTTAACACTCAAGAGGAGGACCAAGAAGGGACCAGCGTAGAGATAAGGGACCAAGAGGGGCCAAAAGGTAGCAATGCCCCAAGCGAACCAGAGTGACAGGACACGAGCCGTCCATTTGCTGCAGATATGGCCCCACCTCACATGGTCGCGGAGATGCAAATGATGAAGGAACGGATGGACTTCATGATGAATGCCCTTAGAGGATGGGTGTCTAGTGACCTCGATGACTTGGTCCATCAAATTGACTCACCATTTACTGCATCTATCACTTCTTTCCCCCTTCCACCAAAGTTTTGTATGCCTCAGGTGGAGACCTACGACGGATCTAAGGACCCCCTAGATCACCTAGAGTCTTTCAAGACCTTGATGCACCTGCAAGGGGTTGCGGACGTCATGTGTAGGGTCTTCCCCACTACACTAAAGGGCCCTGTAAGGATTTGGTTCAGCAGGCTAACACCCAACTCTATCAGTACCTTTAAGGAGTTAAGCGCCCAGTTTACCTCACATTTTATCAGGGGACACAGGTATAAGAAGTCCACTGCATGCCTGATGAACATTAGGCAATGGGAGGACGAGACGCTGAAGTCTTACATAACCCGCTTTAACAAAAAGGCCCTCTCAATCAATGAAGCTGACGACAAGATACTCGTAGCTGCATTCACGAATGGGCTACGGAAGGGTAAGTTTCTATATAAGAACGACCCAAAAACCGTGTCAGATGTGCTTTACAGGGCTACTAAGTACATGAATGTGGAAGACGCACTGCTGGTCTGAGAAGAGAAGCCCAAGAAGAAGGAAAGACAAGAGGACACACGGTAGGATAGAGGGTGAAAGATGGCTAGGACTAGAGAACGGCGGGAGGATAGATGCTCCTAGCCCCCCACAGGGAGGTTCAAGAGCTTCACCCCTCTGACTGCCCCAATTGACCAAGTCCTAATACAGATCAAAGACAGGGGAGCCCTGACATTTCCCAAAAAGCTGAAGGGAGATCCTAATAAGAGGTCCTGGGACAAGTACTATCGCTTCCACCGTGACCACGGTCATGACACGTCTGACTGCTACGATTTGAAGCAACAAATAGAAGCTCTCATCAAACAAGGAAAGTTACAGAGGTTCGTCAACAAGGAAAAGGTAGACCCACCATAAGAGCAGGTTCCCTGATGGGAGAATGAGTGTCTTAGGCCACCGATAGGAGATATAAGAATGATTGTGGAAGGCACTGCTGCCTCTAGCTCGTCCAAAAAGGCCTGTAAGACTTACCTCAGGATAAGGATGGTTCAGAACGTCCAGCTGACAGGCTTTGTACCAAAGATGGCACGAATTGACAACCCCATCATTGAATTCTTAGAGGAAGATGCTTGACGTCTCCACCACTCCCATGACGATGCACTTGTTATTAGTATACGAGTAGGGGACTACAACACACATCGAGTCCTAGTTGACAACGGAAGCTCCGTCGACATCCTCTACTACCTGCGCGTTCCAGCAAATGAGGATTGATAGAGAACGGCTGGTTCCGACCAACGCCCCACTCGTTGGATTCGGAGGGACCAAAGTATACCCCCTCAGCGCAGTTACGTTACCAATAACAATTGGTGATTTCCCCCAGCAGATCACTAAAAATGTCACATTCCTTGTTGTCGACTTCTCGTTTGCCTACAATACTATCTTAGGACGGCCTACCCTCAACTTATGGAAAGTCGTAACCTCAACCTACCACCTGATGATCAAATTCCCCACCGACTACGGAGTAGGAGAATTGCGTGGAAATCAAGTAGCTGCGCGTGAGTGCTACATAGCAATGTTGGAAATGGACAATCATCTATAGACAATGAACATAGAAGAGCAGCAGACAGTGGCAGAGCCCGTTGAGGGATTGGAAAAGATACCTCTTGATGACTCTAGGCCTGAGTGAACGACCAGGATCGACACCCTCGCCAGTCCGTTAGTTCGCCAAGCACTCATATCATTCCTAAGGGAAAACCAGGATGTCTTTGCCCGGAGTCATGAAGACATGCCCGGAATCGACCATTCAATCATGGCGCACAGGTTGAATGTATCGCCTACTTTTCCACAGGTTTGTCAAAAGAAGCGGGTGTTCACCCTAGAACGAGATCGAGCTATAGCGGAGGAAGTTCGCAAATTGCAAGAAGCAGACTTCATTAGAGAAGTTTACTACCCCGACTAGCTAGCGAACGTGATGATGTTCAAGAAAAACAACGGGAAGTGGCGGATGTGTGTAGACTTTACAGACCTAAACAAAGCCTGCCCTAAGGATAGTTACCCCTTCCCGCAGGTTAACGTTCTAGTAGACTCTACGGCTCAACACCAGTTACTGAGCTTCATGGATGCTTTTTCGAGATACAACCAGATCAAAATGGATGAAGCAGATTAGGAGAAGGCTTCATTCATCATCAGCTAAGGCCTCTTTGTTACAAAGTGATGTCATTCGGCCTCAAGAATGCGGGTGCAACGTATCAAAGGCTCATGTTTACCCATCAAACCAAAAGGAATTTCCAAGTCTACGTTGATGACATGCTTGTAAAAAGCCGAAGGGAGGAGGACCATTTGGACGATCTCAAGGAAACCTTCGACACCCTGCGTTCTTACAACATGAAACTCAATCCGAGCGAGCAAGCGTTCGGGGTGACAGCCGGAAAGTTCCTGGGATTCATGGTGTCTTAGAGAGGTATCGAAGTTAATCTAGATAAGATCTGGGCCATAGTGGAGATGGCACCACCAAGGAGCATGAAAGAAGTGCAAAGCCTCAACGGCAAGGTAGCCACGTTGAATAGGTTCGTGTCAAAGGCAATAGACAAATGCTTACTTTTCTTCCGAACGTTGAAGAAATCTTTTGAGTGGACTGTCAAGTGTCAACGGGCATTTAAGGATCTAAAGGCCTACCTTTCCTCCCCATCGTTGCTAAGTCCTTCCAAACCTAGGGAAGAGCTGTTCCTCTACTTGGCTGTATCCCCAACAGCTATTAGTGTGGCATTGGTCCGAAAAGAAGACAAGGTGCAGAAGCCCGTGTACTACACCAGTCGAGCACTCCGTGGTGCAGAGGAGAGTTACTTACCGATGGAGAAGCTCACCTTCGCTTTGGTTATAGCAACCCACAAGCTCAAGCCGTATTTCCAGGCCCACACAGTGGTCGTCCTAACAAACAGGCTCCTACGACGAGTAATAAGCAATCTTGAAATTGCTGGACGAATGGCGCTATTGGCAGTAGAGTTGAGTGAATTCGACATACAATACCGCCCGCGCATTGCCATTAAGGGGCAGATGATTGCTGACTTCATTGCGGAGTTCACTAACATGGAAGGCCAGGGGGCAGAAGAGTGTCTTCAGTGGAGTATACATACTAACGAATCGTCCAACAAGCAGGTTGGTGGAGCAGGTATTATACTTTGCTCTCTAGAAGAGGACGAGATAGAATGCATGGTTCATCTTGACTTCCTTACGACCAATTACAAAGCGAAGTACAAAACTCTGATAGCAGGACTAGATCTCGCCAAAGTAGTAAGAGCCACGACCATAATCATTCATTGCGACTCCCAAGTCATCACAAATCAAGTAAACGGTGACTATGAATGTAAAGGTGAAAGGATGAAAAAGTACCTGAAGCAAGTAAAGAGAAGGATGGACGACTTAAAGGCCAAGGTTGTTTAGATCCCAAGAAAAGAGAACAAGCAGGCCGATCGTCTTGCCAAGGCCAGTGGAACACATGGTTATCCCTGGAAAGGTATTTTCCTTTGTTCAGCTCTCACCACTAATAAATCCCATCAATGTGTAGGAGATAGGGTCTGAAAGCAACTAGATCACACCATTAATCTCCTACTTGAAAAACGGCATGTTACCAGAAGGTAAGGAAGTCGCAAGGAAGTTGAAGATCCAAGCAGCACGATTCGTCCTAGTAAAAGACATCTTGTACAAGAGAGGCTTCTCCCGATCGTACCTGAGATGCCTTATCCTCGAAGAGGCAGATTACGTCACTCGGGAAGTCTATTAAAGAGTCTGCGGAAACCATTTTGGATTACGGTCATTAGTGCACAAACTAATCTGGGCGGGATACTATTGGCCAACCATGTAGAAGGATGTCCATATGTACGGTAAAGCTTGCGATAAGTGTTAGAGATTTGGCAACCTCATCAGGTCACCAAAAGAGGAGCTCACCCCGATGACGGCCCTATGGCCTTTTGCTCAATGGGGGTTAGATATCATGGGACCATTCCCGATAGCGGTTAAACGAAGTTCCTAGTAGTCTGTATAGACCTACTTCACCAAGTGGGTAGAAGCTGAAGCCTTGGCCGCCATCACAAAGAAGAATGTGAGAAGATTTGTCTGGAGAAACATCATCTGTAGGTATGGGATCCCTAGAGTTTTGGTCTCAGATAACAGGAAACAGTTCGACAACGACTCCTTTAGGGATTTTTGCTTACAATTAGGAATCAAAAACCACTACTCCTCCCCTGCCCACCCTCAAGCCAACAGATAGGTTGAAGTTATGAACCAATCCTTGCTCAAGATCATCAAGACTCGGCTTGAGGGGGCAAAGGGTATATGGCTGGAAGAGCTACCAAGCGCGCTATAGGCATATAGAACGACAGATAGAACACCTACGGGGGAGATACCGTTTCGACTAGCATACGGGAGCGAGGCAGTTATCCCAACTAAGGTCGGACTCACAAGCTATAGGGTGGATAATTATGATGAAAGGAGGAACAACGAAGCCATGCGTTTGCAGCTCGACCTAGTGGACGAGGTCAGGATGACAACTGAACAAAGGCTCACACGATACCAAGACCTCATGGCCAAGCACTACAACTCCAAAGTCAAACATAGAGACTTCAAGGTCAGAGACCTCGTCTTGAGGAAGGTAATGGGTGCCGCTAGAGATCCCACCTAAGGAAAGCTCAGACCTAGCTGTGAGCGACCCTACAGAATTACTTCATGGTTAAGGAATGACACCTACCACCTGGAGACGCTAGACGGAAAGAAGTTACACCATCCATGGAATACTGAGCATCTCAGGAAATACTACCAGTAGATGATAGCATGAAAAACGACATTCCTCATTTCCAGTTTAATTCTTTTAGTTAAATTTTGCTTACAATACTTTCTAAGCCCAAAGGGTAGGTTTTTATCCCTTTTAAGAACAATTTTTACTTATGCACACATTTATCATAATAAGAGGAGTTATTTAGATATGGCCTGTGTATGTATTTATCTCTATAAAAATACTTTTGTAAGTCCACAAGTGGATGAGCTGATTATCAAGTCCACAAGTGGACGAGCTCATTATCAAGTCCACAAGTGGACGAGCTCATTACTAAGTCCTTAAGCGGACAAGTTCATTACTAAGCCCTTAAGTTGACGAGCTCTTTACTAAGTCTACAAGTGGACGAGCTCTTTACTAAGTCTACAAGTGGACGAGCTCATTATCAAGCCAACAAGTGGACGGGTTTATTCCAAAAACCACAAGTTGACGGGTTCATCCCCTTAGGATGCTTGGAATTATCAAGTCCATAAGTGGACAAGCACATTACTAGGTCCACTAGTAGACGGATTTATTACAAAGACCACAAGATGCTTAAGTCAACAAGTGGATGGGTTTATTACAAAGACTACAAGTTGACGGGTTCATCCTATAAGGATGCCTTGACATCACTCAAGTCTGGACTGGTTTATTGCAAAATCTAAATAGACTAGTTAAACAAGTGGACGAGCTTATAATTAAGTAAACGAGCTTATTGTTAAGAAGACGAGTTCATTATGGAGTCCAAAAGTGGACAAGCTTGTTATTAGACTTGCAAGTATTCAGGTTTTATATAGACAAAAAAAGATGGACAAGCATACACACATCTCAAGGTAAAGATCGACATAAAACGCGACGGGTGTTAAAATAAATGCCATAAATAAAGTGTTTACAACGAAGCCCAAAAACAAGGGCATTTACTACTGTTCGAAAATAAGAGCAAATACATAAGAAATTAAGAATTAAAACTAAATGTCCAGGGCATCCTGGGAAGTTAGGTTCTAGGCAAAAGAATCTGAGGTGTCTTGGGCATCCAGGTTTTGGGTGTTAGGTGCGGAAAGGACGAGAGGAGAATCGTTAACAGACAGATCCAAGGGAGTGAAAGGGCCTTTGACAGCTGGCTGAGCAAGGACCACACCATCATCTTTTGGATACCACTCTGACTCAGTAGAGTCGTCGGTCTCCTCACTGACCGTGTCGCCATGTGCGGGGGTCGTCGGCATTGGGTTATCCATGGTGACTTTGGATAGATCCAAGTCCAAGTAGATGGTTTTGACTTGTTTCAGGCAGTCCTCAAACCTATCACCATAGTAAGCTATGCAGGCATCAATGAAAGGCTGTGAAGGCTTGAATTCTGTCACAGCGTCAGCTCTCGCCATCTCGACCTGCCCACAAATGGCCGTCAGCTCCGCCTCAAGCTTCTCCCTTGTCTCTTACGCCTTGTCTGGAAGGGTGGATTCTTGCTTCAGCTTTTCCTTAATGTCCGTCAGCTCCTTGTTAAGGGTGCGAACAGCCTTTTTGTACTAGTCCATCTCCTTATTTTGGATTTCATGACACTTCATAAGCCGATGGATCACTCCCTCACCAGAAGCACACCTCTCCTGGAGTGCCTTCATACGCATCGATGCTTAAAAGCAAAAACAACCGTTAGCAAGAGAAAATACGAAAAATAGATCAAAGTGTTAAGAAACAAACCCTAGCTAGGTCAAATAGACCTGACGCCCCTAGGTCCTCCGTCAGTTGCTCAGCACAAGGATCCACGTCCATCTCCTTAATGATTGACTCAATCATCTCGACGGCATGTTCCTTGTGAGTAAGAAGGCAAGGCTCCTTTCCCTGTACGACGGGACCTGCCGACGTCATTGGACCTTTGCCAGCCTTATGGCTATGCTTGGGAGGCAATGACAGCTTTGATTGTTTGCCAGCAACAGGAATGCCCAACCCCTTTTTCAGTGGACGGTCATCCTTCCTGTTGCTCTTTCGTTTAGACGTTCCCTTACCAGTAGCCTTAGGAGTTAACGTAGACATCCCTTCCTCTCTCTTGCGTGCCGCAACCGCCGCCCTCACTAGGGCTCTTTGCCTCTCCAATTCCATTTCTGCCAATAGTAAGGAATAAACGTTAAGGAAGTAGATGATACTAGGAACAAAAAAAAGGGGGGGGGGGGGGGGAAAGCATACGAACTTACACCGACAGGAATATGCGTTTAGCCTATGAGCTAAAGGCGTCAGCTCAGGACCACCACAATAAGCGTGCAGGGTATCAAGGGTAATCAAATCCTTGCACCTCCTCTCGTCAAAAGGGATCTCAAGTACTAGACGGATGAAAGCCTCTTGCTTGTTGGTTACATGTGGATGGATGCTAGCTGAAAGAGAAAAAGCAGACGACATTAAACATAAGCAAATGAATGAAAGAAAAAGGAAAAGTAAACATACAAATAGTGTTAGACCTGAATCCTTGACAATACCCCAAGAATTGTCAAAACCATGGGGCATTGTCACCTACTCTTCTCGACGGCACACCTAGTCGTTCCTCTTTACAAAGAAATATCTACCTTTTCAGTTTCGGTTGGAGTCAGACATATCAAACACTAGCCTGAGCTCCTTCTTCCTCGCTCCGAAATGGTATATTCCCTTGGACGAGGAGATATGCTAGGGTTTGTAACACCAAAAGAACTCATCCAAGGTCAGTTGACGGGTCCTTCCACTGAGACGACCCCAGAGGATTTCAGCCCCTATAGATATCCTCCAGGCATTCGGGGCAATTTGGCTGACGAAAAAACCAAGGTAATTAGCCAACTAATAGTGTAGCGCCGTCAAAGGCAGCCTTAATCCTATTGCGAACATGGCGTCATACATGCCGATGTCCGCGATCTTCCCAGAATAGCATTTTTCATGCTTCCCAAGCAGACGGATTGGAATGTTATCAGGAATTTGGTAACGCTCCCTTAAGTTATTAAATATTTTGGTCGTCATCATCGGCTTAAAGTTGTTAACAGTCCATATCACCAGAAGGATAAAGGGACGGGTATGGCCGTCCCTTAGGCTTCCTATACTTCCTTCCACAAAAGTCTCCCCATCACTTTCATCACCCCCGTCATCTTCTCCCTCCATTTCCCCCTCGTTTTCTCCTTCACCCTCGTCGTACTCCTCTTCGTCTCCCTCTCTTCCCACTACATCCTCTTCATCAAAGTCTTCCTCCTTGTCAGCAAGAGAACGGGAAGACAGTTCCCTCCCTGACGACCAGGATAAGCCCTCCTCGGGTCCATAACCTAATTGGAATACCTTATCATAGCCTGCTCCTTCATGGACTGACGACGTCACTTCACTATCTCCTAAAAACTATTCACCTACAAGCGACAGAGGTATTCTAAGAACCTAAGTTAACGGTCTCTCTAAAGAATTAACGACTAATTGGAAAAATGAGGACAAAAGATAGAACGAATTAAAAGAAAAAGAAAAAGAAAACTTACGAAGTTGAGTAGACGGTTCCTTGAGAAGTGATGACCTCAAGTAGTGATAGCAAAGGTGACGGGATCAACAAGTTGACGAAGGCAACAAAGATGAAAATGACGAGCTCTCTCTCCTAAAATTAGCAAGGATGAAACAAAAGAAATGAGAGGAGAAGGCAAGACATATATAGGACGAAAAATGCATGGGAGACAAAGCGACGCATTTGTCCAGAAACGAGGCGAATTAGCTTGCGCCACGTGTTCAAGCATTTAATAATGGTTGCTCGAGAAATCACCATAAATACACCTTTCTCTTTTTCCTCTGGAAAAAAAAAAAAAGGAAAAAAAGAAAAAGAAAAAAAGAGCTACAGATCACACTCCATAACCCGTCAACTAGAGTCGACAGAGCTATGGAGTAGAGGGCAGCTGATGAGGATAATTCTAAAAGAATGATGAACTCGTCTACATAAGATAGGGCCATTGGCCTTAATGAACTCGTCAGCATTTCTTGGGTACTTAAAGGAGTAGACAACACCTCAAGACCAACAACTCCCCCTTAAGATCCCGACACCTGTATGGGATGGCATGGGAAGCCGACGGAAGGAAGTTGACGAAGATAATAAGATCCCTGATGGGTCAGGTAGGGCCTTATTTGGCCTCCACGTATGAGTATGTAAAGAAACATCTTGCGCTCCACGATTAACCTTAATTGAGAGGGTTCCTACAAGGAAAAATTCCTGCAAGGTGCGTTTATTAAGGAGGATCTTCCCTACAAGGAAAGACCCTCTCTGTCAAGAAATTAATGTCGACTCCACACTACTATAAAAATCCCAAAGCCCTCACAAACCAAAGTACACATAATTTACCCCAGCTCTGGCACTCTAGAGTTGTGAAAAGTTCTCTAACTTAACCTTCGAAGGATATTTAGTCGGTACCACACTGTTACTCTCTACAAGGTCTTCTTTATTTCTATCCCACAGGTGTTATCTCGGGCACATAAGGATTGTGCGACTTACTGACGATTTTTGGTATTATCAAAAAGTATATTACTACAGAAGCTAGTACTCACCTAAAGATACAATGTTACTCTAGAATTTTATGTCAACCAGTATTAGTAAAACTGAATCAGACAATAAGTAAATTCAATTCTAATGCCTTAAAAATAACACTTTTTTTTGGGGAGGGGGGGGGGTGGGGGGGAGAGTTTGTGGGGGGTTGTGGACACCCATCTTTAAACATAAATCTGAAAATCTAGTCAATAATATAAATTGTTCCAACAAGTAGTTTGTAGAGGGGATGCCTCAATTCTTGGTATTTTCTTTAACAGCTTATTTCTAAGCTGTTCGGTCTCCTAAAAAATATCAAACACGCACATTAGTCAAGCAGCTCACAAGGAATTAAAAATGAGAAAAATAATTACAGAACATGAGTACAGTTCTTGAATACATTTAAGATAAACACAAGACTGTAACTTGAGAGCTCATAATCACACTCCATTATGACTAATATTTAGCTTTAATCAATTGGAAGTCACTAATGAGCAACTAAGCAATGAGTATTTGTATTAATTCCATGAAAAAAAAAAAAAAAACGAGTAGTCTTCACAAGTACTAGTAATCGATTGATGAATTGCATAAAAAATCAAGAAAATGAGAGAAAAAAGTACCTCGAGTGCAAAACCATCAACAACGAAAACATCCAAAGAGTAGCCATCTATAGTGGAAAAAGCATGTGCTTCTTGAATGTTCAGTCCAATCTCAGACAGTAAGGAACTCAACTGAAAATGTACCATAAAAAGTATAAATAGTAACTAAAAAAATAGCTCAAACAGGATAGTGTTTCTTTTTTTTAAAAAAAATTAATAGGTGATTTTTGGCCCCAAGGGAAAGGGGAAAGGGAGATTCAAGCTAGTGACCTCCGCTTCATAAACTGATTGTGCTACCCTTAAGGTTAACTTAGATAGTATTGTCACTGACAGAATATCTTACCGAGTAACTTTTGGAAGTTCAGTTTACAAGTATAGATCACCTATGCTATCCACCATCACATCTTACAGAAGCATGATCTATTGCAATCCATCTTCAGGCATATAAATTACAAAGAACTTGCTTTAGTGGTAAACAATGATGTGTCGGAACAAGGGTAAGTAATAGAGAAGTTCTGTTACTGAAAAATAACTGCTTAAACTTAGACTTATATATGTATTTTGTTGACATCAAAAGTTTATAAGGTTTTAAAGTAAAATCCTGACTAGTGCAGCATATAGAGACTGAAATTCAGTAAATCTAGGAGTGCAGCACAATAAGATAATAAATCTTAGCGGTAGATCCTACAGAATGCTAGCAGGAGACTAAAGAAAAATGCAGGATTATTAAACTAGAACATGATTGATAAAAAGAAAAGAACTATCAAAAATGTAATATGAAATGGCAATAAACCAACCAGGCCTTCTGTCGCACACCATTGAGAACATAACAAAAATGTCCATAAATGAGCATGGTCAAAGAAGAATGTCAAGATCAATGTGAGAAAAAGAAACAGTATAGGCATTATAGTTGGAGAAACAACAAATTAAGCACAATGTGAAAGGAACACAGGGTCAACTGCAGTGACAAGTGTGAATCTCATTTCTTCTTTTTCTCCTCAAGAAGCGGCTAGCCTTTTTATTCATCAATCATTAACTTCAACTATGTCGAATCACCCATGATGAATGAACAATCAGGTGTCTTCTCTTGGGTAGGTTTAATTTTAATACTATACAGCAAGTAAACTATTTCTCAATGGTAGCAAGCCTTCTAGATGCCCACCCTTAAAGGTCGGAGAGATGAAAGCTTAGTTACCACACAGTTCTAGCAGGTCTTTTCGTGTGTGTTTGTGTGTTTTGTGGGAGAGTGGGCAAGATTAAGTGTTCTGGACATCACCGGCAAGTGACTCAAATCAGGTTCAGTAGGGCTGAGGATATTGCAGAATTTCAACCTTCAAAACAATAGTGTTCACTAATAACATCAAATATATTTCTCACTTTTGCAATATATTTATTACCTTGTCCAAAAATTTAAATCTCAAATTAGATGCTTCAGAAATGTCAAGTACGTTCATGCACGACATATTGATTACATCTAAACAAAGGAGGCTAAAATAAGAATTAAAAAAATCCTGGATATGTCTTTGATGCCGAAAACCGTAGGCTTTGAGAGGTGTACAAGTATACAACGCAGATGATTCCAAGAAATGGTTTAGACCGTAGAAAACTCCACTTGCTTCCTGTGAGAGAAAGGGAGAGAGTGGTCAGCTTCCTGACTGAAAATTGTGGGCTTGTGGTATGTTGAAATTGTAATTGCATGCCTTGCCCAGCAAAAATTTGCAAAATATTACAATGTTAAGTCGCTGAGAAACTCCAAAAGTGTCCAGCAATCAGTGAAAACATTTATTTCTAGTGAAAATTCCTTTGAACATCTCATCCTAGAAAGAAACATTAAGTTGAATATAGATGGGGGGAAAATTATACAACAAATATAAACTTACAAAAACAGGAAGTATAAATAACACTGATGGGTGTTTGCGGTGCGGTGCGGTGCAGTTTTGGGTCATTTTTAGCACCGCATTTTGCGGTGCGGTTCAGCTAAAACCATAACTGCACTGCACTTTTTTTTTGCAATTACATGTGCGGTGTGGTGCGGTGCGGTGCGGTGCGGTTTAGAGTTTGGCCAAAACCATAACTGTACAGCACCTCAATTTTGTGGTCACATATGCGATACTATGTATAAGATGCGGTTTAAAGTCGGTTTCTTACTCAGCCTAAAACTAATTTTTCCCTTTTTTTGGGCCAAGTTTTAAATTATTGAGCTAATTTTTCTTTATTTTGGGTTGTCTTTTCTAGTCAACACTTTCTAAGGTTATTAATTTTTTTTTTTTTGAAAACTAGAGTTATAAAACTATTAATAATATATTTAATATTAAAAATAAATAAATTGATATATAGAGAGGGTACGGTGCGGTGTGGTTTGTGCGGTTTTTTTTTTATTATAAAACCGCAAACCGCATTGCACCATGCGGTGTGGTGCGGTGCGGTGCACTATTACTTGCGGTGCGGTGCGGTTATACTATTTTGCGGGCAGTTTTAGTATGATTTTTGCGGTTTGTGCGGTTTGGTGAACACCCCTAAATAACATGATACTTCTAAGAAATGTTCAAAGCAAAGTCACAAACCAGCTAGAGTTAAATGGGTAATTTTTGATGAAGCCACAGATCTCAACTTCTTCTGGTAGGAGAAAACTTACGTACTAGAAAGAATTGTTCCTCCTCAAACTTTACTCTCAGGATCCTGGAAATTCAGTGGTATGATTGGAAATTTTCCTAACTTTCTCATTTACCTTCAAGAAGAGACTTAAAATATATTGCATCAAACCTGAAATTATTCAGCTTCTTGAATTATCTACTATAATATATCATATATCTATAAAATGCAGCCAAACCTAATGTGTGCATGTCTGGATTTCAACTTGTATCTGTAAAGCATCCATGTCAGTATTGAATATAAAAATTTGCAACAGTAACTTGAAAGACTAGATATATGATGAATAATACATTAATTGGCCACAAAATTTTATGTTAAGGACAATTATAGAAAAAGCTAACAATCAGGAGAACCTTTCAGAATTATTATTGGGAATAAAGACGATTATCATTCACGTTGTCATGCCTGTCTTGAACATGTAATTGGTTGACTTCAAGAGTGAGTTCAACATCAGGTGATGAACCAAACGCAGGTGGTGGATGAACACTGAAAAAGTAAGAGAGAGAATGGGGTACTAACAACTCACAAATTCTCAAAAATGAAATAGGAGGAGGTCCTTTTAACCATACCTATGTTTGCTGAGATAATCAGAACATTGAGCATCCACTTCTCTTTGAAAGTTTGAATTTCAAGAACTACAATTTCCACCCGAACTAGTAGAACGAACCTGCACATTAGCAAGATGCATTTGGACGGGGGAGGAGTAACTAAAAAGTCAGAAAAGGGCAAGCCATGAAATTTCCTTCAGTTTTTTTGTTCCGTCAATATGTCAATTGCCTTCAGAAACTTGCACAAAAGCAAACCATTTGCAGAAATATCCCTAATTCTAAGTCAAATCAAGTAGCCAAATTTCGGTTGTGATGAAATAGTAAAATAGTGGTATCTTTTATGAATGGAAGTAACCAAATATATAACAAGAAAAGAGAAACCCAAAAGAGAAGGGACGAAAAAGAGAGATAAAAAAAAAAAAAAAAAAAAAAAAAAAAAAAAAAAAAAAAAACACAGCCAATATGATGCAAAGAAAGAAAGTTTCTTGTATGCCATGAGTCTTGTTGCTCAACTGGCACCTTCTGGTGTTTCCAACAAAGATTTTCAAATCCCCCTTCCCAACTATTGAATTAAAAAAAAAAAAAAAAAAAAGTTTTCTCCTATAAGACACCTGCACAAGACGGACTTCAATTGCATGTCCAATAGAAGGGCTGCGTGCCATGTTCAGTGATCTTTTGTGCATGAGAACATCTTGTGCCCTCTCGGCATTCACATCCACAGCATACCTATGAGGCTAACACTACCAAATTAGATTCACAAACGATCATAAACAACAAATGTTACACTATTCCAGTTGAGTCAAAAAAAAAAAAAAAAATTTTGAAAAGAAAATACTCCTCTGTTTGTTGAGGGAACAAAGATAATGGTTCACTTAGTATCCATTAACAAACACGGATACCAGGAATTTGAATTGATATTAATTTATTATATTACTATTTCTTAAAAAGATTTACAAAACTATAATCAAAATGAATGAAAGAAAGCAAACACAAACGCAAAGATTTGGTGTTTTACCGAGCAGGAAGGCCATGAAAATGTGCCCAGAGTTCATCTTCAAAACCAGGAAGATTGGTCTCTGCTACGTTCAACTGCTTAAGTCGGTAAAGGACTTCATTGTACACACCTATCTTCTGCCTCTGCTCTCTGCTGAATCGACTCTGACTCTGAGTCCGTGTAAAATCCAAGACTCTGCTACTGCTGCTCTCTGTATCTTCCATGATCACACCAAGTTCAACCAAAACGAGCAGTTTTTTGGAGCTTTAAAAAGTACTATGGCTGTTTATATTGGAATGAGAAATAGTGGCACTGCAAAATGAATCAATGATCGAGGATGGAGAAAATTTTAAAGCGAAACTATCAACGGCTTTTCGAGCTGTGCCATGGCTTATTTATTTAACGTGCTTAATTTTGATTCAGCCAAAAAAAGGAAATGTGATTCATTTGCAACTCAACAGAAGGACTTTAATAAAAGCACATAAACCTGTCCTGTAGTCTATTGAGTTTTTCTTTTCAATTTGACTAAATTGCGTTTGCAAGTTCCACCCATAAAATTTAGAATAATTATTGTTTTGTTGAAAAATTTTAAAATTTGGATTTGTAATGTATTATTTATTTAAATCATTCCATCAATGCATCAGTGATGAGGTGTCCATTAAGTGCCAACTAAGCTCAAAACAATGTTGTTTGAATCACTAGTTTAAAAAGTTTGGGATGATTTTGGTTTTGCCCCCTAAAATTTGAGGTAATTTTGATCAATAAAATTATGTCGTTTAGAGTTAACATGGTACTTACCGGACACCTCATCATGACACAGGAGCAAAATGGCTTAAATTCAAATGAGATGTAATGTTTGGTATACAAATGAATTTTGGTAGATTGATAGCACACATAAAATTTAGTCACTCAATTGTGACTAGAGTCACTACAAATATATGCTAGATGTCCCCTACTAGCAACACACTACATTGGATATTAGAGAATCCATAGCTAATTCCAAAAAAATTGGAAGTAAGAGTGTGCTTGGATGGAGTGAAGGGAGAAGGGAGGGGAGGGATTCACTTGTATTAAAAAAATTTAAATCGTTAATTTAACCCGAAGGATATCAATTTATATCTATTCTTTTAATTAGCAAAAGAGTGCTAATATAATTTAATAATAAAGGAAAAAAATTATCTCTTGAAATTTGTTTTCAAACAAGTCAACATTCCTATTATAAAAAAAATTTAGGAAAAACTTAATTATATCTTAAGTTTCTATTTGTCAATAAGTCATACAACTTAATTTAATTTAATTGTACTTGAAAAAAATAACATATTGTTTGCACTATGTTGGTATATATAACTAATTGTTAACCCATGCTATATGCGGGAACCTACCTATTTGTGAAGTAGACTAAAATAATTTTATAAATTTTAAATTGATTAAGAAACTACAGCATTGCATAATTTGCTCTTGTATGACTTCAATTTGTATTACAATTTGATGAAGAAGTCATTGCTTGAACGTACAGTGGCTTACAAATAAATTTGTAAGACAGTTTCAGATATTGCAAAAAAATAACTCAAAAATTTAGATATTAAAACTCCTGAAAGACCAAAAAATATTAAAAATTATTGAAATAAAACAAAATATATATATGACTAAACAATAGAGAAACATAAGAGAAAGACGGATTACATTCAAAAGAATAATCTATGACTATAACTATTAAAAGGAATCAAAAGACATATGTTAAAACTTTCAAAATGCAAAAAAAGATATATAATTAAGGAATAAGTTATTGAAACAATTCAAAAAATATATGACTATTCAAAAGAGAAATATAAAAAAGAAAAAGAAAAAAGTACACGAACCCATAAAACAATAAGTTTTAAATTTTAACGAGCCTAAACTTTAAACAAACCTTATCACTTATCAGCATGTGGCCCACGCTAAAAAATGTTGAGCAAGAGCTCACGTTGAAATAATGAAAGCCATGCATTCTCTTAATATATCGTATATAAGCTTTCTGCTCAAGAAATTAACATACTTTCATATCGTGAGGTAAAGCAAAGACATATGTAGTAGCAGCAACCTTAAATTTCAATTATTGCAAGCTTTTTTATTTTGTAAAAAACTGCTAAAGAGAGATTGGTGGTTCATGTATGAAAACTACTTTTTAAAAAATACATGAAAAACCATAAAATATACATATATATATATATATATATATATATTTAACAAAGTAGAGGAGAAAAAAAAAATAACAAAAAAAGAGCTCATACCTCTACCCGACTTTTAAAAAAAAAATATTGGGGTTTGCACTACTTTTATTATAGTGTTCATGAAAGCTTGAGTTTAAATTTGATTTGTTAGAGGGATAGAGTTTCACTCCTTGTTAAGTTTGGACTAAACAAAAATAATTTTGTTTCAAAATATATGATAATGATGAGTTTGAGTTTAAGTTGGACTTGTTAAAGAGATAGAGTTTCACTTCTTGTTAAGTTTGGACTAAAAAAATAATTTTATTTAAAAAAAATGATAATAATGTGGCAAGAGGTCAATAAAAAGTTAAAGGCTTCGTTTAGAATAATAATAATAATAATAATAATAATAATAATAATAATAATAATAAAAGGTTTTAACAAAACAAAACAAATCCTCCTCCACTTTGTTTTTTTTTGCAGTAGTATACTATAAAAATAGTTTCATTCAGAGACTGACACCATTCCTAGTTATACATGTGTCCACTCCCCCTCTCCCTCCCCCTCCCCCCCATTGGTCACAACGTCATTTGAACTTCTTCTTCTTCTTCTTCTTCTTTTTCTTCTTCTTCTTTTTTTTTTTTTTTTTTTTTTTTTTTTTTTTTTTTGCAGCCCATATTAATGTTTCTTGATTAAGAAGTGCGTGGGTCGGTGGGTCGGTGGTAGGGGATCTTAAATTTTATGAAATGCATGCTAAAAATAGATTTAATCAGATACCTCTACCTTTTATTATTCAATACTTTGGAAGTATTGTAAAAACTCTTACAAAATAATGGATTATGATTGTATCTTACTTCAGAAGGAACTTATCCATATTATAATAAATATTTTCAGGAAAAATTTGTTTTCAAAGTGTTTGATTTCATTACCATGTTAACAATGATATAACCCAATATAATGAACACAAATTTACAGAGGTCCGATAGTGGGTGGGGGTGAATGATTAGGTGGGGTGGCGGTATTGTTGGAAGCGTAAAACAATTTTTTTTTTTTTTTTTTTGTCAAATAACATAATTTTAGGAAAAGTTTAGGAGAAATGCTTCCAGCCAAATTTATTTAGTTATGTAGTAGTTTTTTAGAACTTGAGTTTATTAAACTCGAGTTTTAAGCATTATGAGCATGCATGGCAATTATAATGCTTTTTTTTTTTTTTTTTGAGAAACAAACACACACACAATCATAATGCTTGAAACTTGATTTCGACAAACTTGAATTTCAAAAAAGTTCTACATAATTAAATAAGTTTGGTCAAATGCATTTATTTTAAATATTTCCTAAAATTATGCTATTTGGCAAATATAACTCTTAAAGAGGTTTATTCTAAGATCAATTGAAAATTATTTTCAGTTTAATCACCATTCTAAAAATTATTTTATGTTAATCTCAATTATAAAAATTATTTTATGTTGAAATAGATCCTAAGGAAAAATATATATAAATAAAAAAAATAAAAAATAAAAAGAAGGGCGCCTATCACTTGTTATGGATAGATATGCACCACAAAATGAAAACAATTGGTCCAAATGGTAAACGGAAAATAAATAAATAAATAAACACGTCAGCACCTACCAGTCAAGCTGAGGTGTCAAATGTAAAACAGATTTCATCTGTCCCCTGTGACCAAACAGGCCTAGTCATCAGTGCCAGAGAAACAACCCCATCCTCAGTTGTCCGCGACCTCAACTCCACCGAATGTGGCTGCCTTAGTTGTTTTTTTTATTTTTTATTTTTATTTTTATGAAGTGATCTCAGAAATTCTAAAGAAAGAGTCAGGACCAATGAAAAAAAGTACATACCGATCTCGTGTATATCCAGGACTGTTGTATAAACTAAACAACCCCAAGGCAACAAATCTATTTTAAATTAAATACCAGCAAACCGAGTGGTATCTAAAAAATTCTCTGCAACAACGTGATTGCCAATATCACCATATCCGAGACCTCCAAGTAGCTGAAGTACAAAGCTCAATAGACTCAATACTAACCAAGGGGTATAGCCATAAGAAACCAAAAAATTAAAAAAAAAAAAAAAAAAAAAAAAAAAAAAAAAGGTGAGGCGGTGGCAATTGGTGGAGCTAAGGAATGGGGGTGTTTGGCTGGTAATGGAGATTAATGGGCAAGTTTGCTTACAGAGGACAAATGAAATTTGTTTAGGTTTGACACCTCAGCTTTCCTGGTTGCCGTTAGTGGGTTTCTTTAATTTATTTGTCGTTAACCTGTTGGGCCAAATAATTAATTTAAGGGTAGTGTTAGAAATAGTTTTATTTTAAATTATTATGCTATGTCTAATTTTCTTTTACCTATTTTACAGAAAAAGTATTTTGTATTAAATGATATCACATTGTTTATATCAAAACTTAATAAATGAGAGATATATGTAAAAAAAAAAAAAATTACTCACTAACAAATGTCTTTCATTTGTTAGTGGGGTAATTATTTTTGCTGACATGTCTCACACTTATTGGATTTTAATATTACTAACATGAAATCTGTAGCGGAAATAGGTCAAAAATTCTTTACCCCTGTACACGCTGGACCTAAAGCCCAAGCCGAGGACTAAGACTAGTCCGAAGACGGTCCAGTTTAGCCTAGAAAGTCTATGGTGGAAGGTGAAGGGGTTAAGTGTGAACTTAGTGACTTGGGAAGTTGTGCCGAGGATGAATGTCACCTCGGATAACCAAAGCCTGGGTGAGTCTTGGGGGTCTGCCGTTCAGGAAAACACCCTAGAGGATTCTGTCGGACTAGGTGAATATTGCAAAAGCATGTACCAAGAAAAGATCCCAAAATATCAAGGAAGAAGGCTGCCACCCCCGCATTGAATGCTCTATAGCTAACTCTCTAACCGCATTTTTGCGGAGATGATATCTGAACAGTAATTTTCAGCCTTCCAGCTACTACACAAAGACTTCTGGAAAAGGTAGTATGTGACAAGTATCAACACCAACTATTAAACTGCATGTGGAAGGCAAAAAGGAGATGAGGGAGGAGTATAAAGGGAGAAGGACGCCCAGAAGAAAAGGGATCAAAAAGAGAGAGAGAGAGAGAGAGAGAGAAAGACTGTATACACTAAGAACCAAACGTGTAACTAAATTTAGAACAGTATATATTATAGCAAATCGCTTCGGACATTGGCCGAGGACAACTTCCTGAAGTCAAACTTATCTATTTCACTCTTCCTATCATCTAAACTCATCTTATCGATTGTCTAATTCAGGCTAGCCCATCTTTCTTTACTTACTCTCTACAAATTTACTGTTTTTGGGCCTTTTGGACCGGTCCCTCAACTGTTTAGGCTGGAGTCCTAAATCTGTGTCCTTACAGAATCGTTTTATAGGGTGTAGAGCTAATAGAGCTAACTTTTTTAGTTCCACTTATTATTTCAGTAATATTTCCAATCATCTCATCAATTCATACCAATTTTTTATTAGCTGGACCCAACAATAAATCATCCTTAACGAGCACCAATAGCATTAATATTTTACTTAATTTAATAATGCATCATGTTATCGAGTATCCTTAGAGGGTACCCTTAGGGTAATGACTAATAATCCATTTTAGGAAAGTTTTGACACCACTTTTACGGAAAATGAAAAAAACTATCAAAACATTTTTTTTTTCCTCATAAATCTTTCTTTAAATTGATTGTTAACCATTGCCCTAAATGCATCCGTTAGCATTTCCCTTTAATAATTAGTGTAGAGAGGGAAAATTTCCGATCTATCACAAGCTAACACATCATACTACCTAGTCCACAAAGTACGGCCAATTACGAAGCGCCACGTACTACTACTAGTTTCTACCATCACCATTCAGGAACCAACAGAAATTTGCCAAGTGTCCTAAAATAAAACATAAAAAAAAAAAAGCATGCAAAATGCCAATCACACATCGTCGCGTGTAAGCAATGGCACATGCCACAAATCAACACGTGTAAGCAATGACATCTGGCGCGTGTAAACAATGACATAAGTGATCCAATCAATTGCTGACATGTGTCACCAATATTTTCAGTCATCTCATCAATTCATACCAATTTTTTATTAGTTGGACCCAACAATAAATCATCCTTAACGAGCACTAATGGCATTAACATTTCCCTTAATTTAATAATTAGTGTAGAGAGAGAAAATTCTCGACCTATCACAAGCTGACATATCATACTACCAAGTCTACAAAGTACAGCCAATTACAAAGCGCCACGTACTACAACTAGTTTCTACCATCACCATTTAGGAACCAACAGAAATTTGCTAAGTGTCATGAAATAAAAACATTAAAAAAAGCATGCAAAATGCCAATCACAAATCAGCGCGTGTAAGCAATGACACATGCCACACATCAGCACGTATAAGCAATGACATCTGACGCGTGTAAGCGATAACATAAGCGATCCAATGAATTGCTGATATGTGTCACCAATATTTTCAATCATCTCATCAATTCATACCAATTTTTTATTAGTTGGACCCAACAATAAATCATCCTTAATGAGCACCAATAGCATTAACATTTCCCTTAATTTAATTATTGGTGTAGAGAGAGAAAATTCCCGACCTATCACAAGCTGACACATCATACTACCAAGTCCACAAAGTACGGCCAATTACGAAGACGTACTACAACTAGCTTCAACTATCACTATTCAGGAACCAACAAAAATTTGCCAAGTGTCCTGATAATGCCTTAAAATGTATACTTGTTATATATTTATGTGGGTGTTATCTCCTTATTACTATGCTTAATTTGTATAATTAAGCTATGATTTGCATTAGTCCCTATTATTTATCTTTACATAATTTCTTGAATATGATGCCATTCATTGTGTGTAATTTTCTACTTTCAGGAAATCATGTGAAAAAGATGAGTTTACAGGAATTTATGAGAGAATAGAGGCCAAACTAGAATAAAAGTGGAGCCAAAGGACCATGCTTAAATGTCTAAGGAGGTGCAGCTAGAGTGCTTGGATCATCTACCATGATTGGAAGCTTCAAATAAGGAAAGAAATCAAAGAGGCTGAATCTGAAAAGGACAAATTTGATTTGAGCACTGATCAGTATTTTGGGCATATCTCTCTCCTCAAAAATCCAATTGACACAAGGCTAGATAGGTTGGAACTGTGACTTAAATATCTACAACTTTCCAGTTTCGAGTTTTTCAAAATTCTTAATTTTTGAAGGCCAAAATTAACTCACAAGTTACTGCTGTTAACCTGGACAGAAATTAAAATAGTAAAAGTTTTATTTTTCTTTACATTTAGATGTTAGGGTTTTGGAAGGGAGGCTGGTGTAAAACGAATTTTGGAGAGAAAACCTTGTATTTTCATTTCTCTAATAGCAGCCTAAACTCTTTGCTAGGGCTAGGGGTTATGTTTCTTCTATACGGTATGAATATTCAATGTGATTCTTTCTAAGATTTTATCAACAACATGTTTGATTGTTCAATTAGATTTCTTTTAATGTATTAGTTCTTCCATACTTTCAATAAGTTCAATCATGTTTTTCTTATTGTTTAGATGAATTTCTATTTCAAATAGAAATCAGGTTCTAAAGTGAATGGGTTTTTCTGAGAACTTTTCTAACCGCATTATCAATCTAGGTTATCATGAGTTCTTGAATTGTCTCAATTCAACCGAATCATAAGTATTTAATTGTAAAAGAACAATCAATTATGGAATAAATATTTTCTTAGATCACAAAGATTTTCATATAGATATAGGGAAACACCCCGATGCCCTGGTATTTACATTATTGATTTTAATCAGCTTTTATTCTTGTTAACAATCACCAAGCAAAAGTACTTTTCTTCTTCACCAAAATTTTTATTTAATTATAGTCTTTGAATTTAACCTGCTCCTTGTGGTTCAACCTCGATAATCCGAAATTATATTGCTACGATTTCCTGCACTTAGGAGTGAGCAAGCATATCCTGAAATAACAACATTAAAAAAAGCATGCAAAATGCCAATCACACATCGACGCGTGTAAGCAATGACACATGCCACACATCGACACATGCCACACATCAACACATGTAAGCAATGACATCCAGCGCATGTAAACGATGACATAAGTAATCCAATCAATTGCTAACATATGTCACCCTAAAAATCAAGACATTTTGGCCAATCAAACGGTGCCAAGTGTCTTGGAGAAAAATTCTTAAAAATCCTCCAATCAGACTATGACATATGTCACCAATCAGATTTTGCCATGTGTCGCTCACGTACCCCCAAACTTATATAAATAGAAGCCTTCCTAAGGAATTCTAGACACCAAGACATCTTGGAAGACACCAAAACATCTAGAGCACAAGCAACATCGAAGAAAATGCAGAAGTACAGAAGCTCTGCTGAAATCAAGCCCTGCAGCCTCCAAGAACTTCAACTTCGAATACAAAGAACATTCGAAGAGAAATCATCCAAATCATCTTCCTAGATCTCAAAGTTCACTTAAATCAAGCTCAAAAGCCTCTAGAAATTTCAAGAAACCACAAATCAGTGAAGCTCTATGGATTCAAGGCTCTAAAACCCTGAAGAATTTCCACCACAAACCTTCGAAGATGAAGAACAAGCGAAGAACACGAAAAACACACAAAGAACGTGAAGAACAAAGGATTTCTAACAAGCTCATAGCTAGAAATTCATTGTAATTTTGTTTCAAAGACTTCGATCCATTCTTCAACCAAATTGAAGGATATTTGTTGTTCAAATCAAAATCATATTACCACAATTTCAATCAAAAAATCTTTCAAGGTGATCAAATCAGAGGATCACTCTTTTGTAATTACGGAGAATTGTACCACATATTCATCAATACAAATTCACATTTGTGAAATTATTTTACTTGTCTGATTTATTTCAAACTCGAAATTTAGTCGTCCACAAATTCTAGCACGCCCGGTGGGACCTCTCTGCCTCTCATCTCATTCTTCTTCAAAGAAAGAAATCTTCATCATCTTGCTACCAATTTCAATGGCCTCTAGCAAGAAAATTCAAGCTTCAACAATAACTACTTTAATTAGACTTGGTACGGCTACCACCAACAACTGCATTGGTGCAATCAATTGTAGCCAACCTAAAGCTCACAATCAACTTCAATCTCAATCAACCAAGGAAGCCAAGGTCCAGACAATCATCTCTTTGGACCCTCTTAAAAGAAACAAGGTCATCAACAAGGACATCTCCACCTTGGAACACCTCAAGTATAGGGGTAAATTCCCTTTTTCCTTCACAAGAAGTTAGTCGCATGATTTCTCTCCCACCAAAGGGAACCTAAAAGATGAGATTTCACGTGCTCACTTCAATTCACTTTCTTCTCCATCATCTTGGGAAGTTGTGTCAGTTATGATGACTAACACCTCTACCATAGAAGAAAAGATGGTTGAAATGGAACAAAGGGCCGTCCTTCTCACAAAAGCACTTGAAGATAAGGACCTCTAAATTGCAACTCTAATGAATAAACTCGAAATACAAAATCTTGTTGAATCAAGCCGTGGTCTTAAGTTCCCATTTAGCTTCACTTCTACAAAGGATGACAAATGGAAAGAAAATCAAGACATCCCTCGACGGGAACAATCTACTTTGGTTGCTTCGTTATCAATTCAACAATTGCAAGACATGATAACAAATACCATCCGGCCACAATATGGAGGTTCTTCTACAAGTTCTCTCACATATTCAAAACCCTACACAAAACGCATCAACAACATGAGAATACTAAATGGGTATCAACCTCCCAAGTTCTTGCAATTTGATGGGAAGCGCAATCCAAAACAACATGTTGCTCACTTCATAGAAACTTGTGAGAACGCAAGGACTCAAGGAGGCCTTCTTGTAAAGCAGTTTTTCCGTTCACTTAAGGGGAATGCCTTTGATTGTTATACAAACTTAGAACCCGAGTCAATCAACAGTTGGAAACTACTTGAAAGAGAGTTTCTTGACCGATTCTATAGCACTCATCACACGGTAAGCATGATGGAGCTTTCTAATACCAAGCAATGGGAAAATGAGCCGGTGGTTAATTATATCAATTGATGGCATTCTTTGAGTTTGGATTTCAAGGATAGATTTTCTAAAATATCTGCTGTAGAGATGTGTATCCAAGGCATGCATTGAGGACTTCTTTACATCCTTCAAGGGATAAAGCCCTGAACATTTGAAGAGTTAGCAACTCGTGCACATGACATGGAGTTGAGCATTACTAGCCATGAAAATACAAAACCTCTCATTCTTGAGGAAATGAAAGAATGGAAGGAAGTAAGGAGGAATGACAGGAATGCAAAAACTAACCTCAAAGACCTAGTGGATGTTAACACCGTTGTAATTAAGGTTCTAGGAAGAGGAGCAAAGACAAATGAAAAACAACTTAAAGGATGGCAAATGAACAAGGTGCATCGTCTGACTTTTAAGGAACGTAGGCAAAAAGTATATATGTTCCCTAATGAAAATGTGCCAAACATCTTCGAACAACTACTACAATTGAAGCTGATTGAACTACCAGAATGCAAGCGACCAGAAGACATGAGGAAAGTTGATGACCTTAACTATTACAAATATCATCACATCATTGGCCACCCAGTCCAAAAATGCTTTGTCTTCAAAGAATAAATCATGAAGCTCACCAAAGAAAACAAGATTGATTTAGACTTTGATAAAGTTGTTAGGTTAAACCATGTGACCATTGCTTGTGATGTACTTTCAACTCTCAAGCAGGGGGCAAAGACCATTAAAGCTCATAAGTTAATTGACAATGATGATGCAAGGATTAACCTAATCAATGGGAAGCTCTTGCAACACTTCTATGCTTGAAAATAAAGGGTTGCTCGTCGATAAGAGCTTAAACTGCCCACTGCAATGCTACAAGGGTACATGATGTCTTCCCATTACCTACGGTATGGCCCGTTTTCACTTTGCCTACATATGGTTTAATCATTTACACTTTACCCACCTGAACTTCAATCCGTTTGTTCTCCATTACTCACCTCACCCTCAGACGTTAGAAAAACATATTTTTAATACAAATTAGAACATAACACGGATCAAAAACACAAACTATTGAAACTTTTCCTCACGAGCCTTAGAAATTCTGTGACAACCCCAATATCACAATCAGTTCAAAGTAATTATAATCATTTTTCATATGCAAACATTCTAATGTTCCACCGATCAAACTACCATAAATGCTATTATTTTTTGAATAATTAAGCTTAAGAACAACGTCTAGGTATTTTGAACTAAACGAACCAACATAACTCTTCCCTGATCCGACCATACAGAGCTTCCCAGAAGATTCTGACCAATACCCATTAACTGAAAACACCGAATTGTATTTCCAATAACTAATACTTCCCCAACGTCGCCGACCGAAAGTAGAGTACTTCCATGGTTCTCAAATGTACATGGTGGCTTTTGACCTTGTGAACGCCGTGGGAGGTGGTGTTTTTGATATATGAGGGGTTGAAGGAGAGAGATATCTCAGACTTAGTGGTTCGGTTGAAGAGTCCGACGTCGCCAGAGAAAAATGCAACTTGGAAGCTGAGAAAATCGTTGGAGTAGGAGACAAGGACATTTCCAGAGGAAAAAGGGGGCTCGGGAACGACATCATTGCAGTGTTGGGAGATATCTAGAGGGCCTTATCTATGATCTATCTAACCTAGTCCACATAGTAGAAGAAATACAAAGCTTGTTCCAGCTATTTCGAAGGATTGATCTCCAGTGGACACACAGACAAGCAAATAGTGCAGTACATTAGCAAATAGTCCAAAGTTGTCTTCTGCTGAACTAGTGTGGCGATGGGAAGTTGAGGAATCAGAATAAGATGTAGATGAGGGGACTGAGTGTGAATTTCAATTTCTTAGGATTTGGAGAAGAAGAAGAAGAAGAAGGGGGGGTTTTCATGGTTCTAGGGCTCGTGAGGAAAAGTTTCAATAGTTTGTGTTTTTGATCCGTGTTATGTTCTAATTTATATTTAAAATGTGTTTTTCTAACGTCTGAGGGTGAGGTGGGTAACGGAGAGCAAACGGATTGAAGTTCAGGTGGGCAAAGTGTAAATGATTAAACCACAGGTAGGCAAAGTGAAAACGGGCCATACCACATGTGGGTTTACTGTAATTATCCCAAAAAAAAATCTTTTGAACTACGTAATGACTTGATCCCTCTCCAGGGTATGTAGACAATTTAGTACTTTTCACTAAGTTTAGTCACATGAAAAAGAAAAATGATTGCTAGTCTTGCTTAAAGAATTTTTTCCGAAGGTTATCAATGTGCTTTTGAGATCCCTTTGATTGGCAAGGCATTGCTTAAGATCAGTAAACTACTCACTATGATGGTCAAAGGTCATTGTAGTAGAAAATGAAGGTTGTATGGAGTTGACATTGCTCAGCTTTCCTTGAAATGATGATAAACATAATTTGGTTCTTGGTTGTGGAGTAAAATAAAATCTTCAACCTCTTTTGCAAGGAATGAAGTCTGCATGGCATTGCCCATCTGGACAGTGTGACCTTCCTCCAGAATGATAACAAATCATGTATTTGAAGTTGGCATTGTATCATCTATCCTCTAAGGGCATGTTCGTGCAATGTCAAATTCTTGGTGGCATGTTCTAACATCTTCAAAGTCTTGGCAACATACTCTGGTGTCTTCAAAGTATTGGCGTCATTCTTCTTGCATCTTCAAGGTTTTGTTGGCATCTTCAAAGTCTTATTGGCATCTCTATAGTCTGGCTACATTGCTTTGTGCCTTTGATGTTTAGACTAAATTTCCTCTCAAAATGGGTGCTAGTGAAACTCCATCAAAAAAAAAAAAGTGTTGGTGCATAGACAATTGTTGACGCAACTTCATGGAAAAAATGGATGTTGGTGCTTCATCAGTGCAAAGACAAATGTTGATATAGCTTCATGCCAAGGACAAATGTTGACGCATCTTCATGGCAAAGATAAGTGTTGGTGCATCATCATTGCAAAGATGAATGTTGATATCGCTTTATTATAAAGACGATTGTTGATGCGGCTTCTTGGCAAAGGCGAATGTTAGTGTGACTCTACAGTAATGACAACTAGTGTGGCTACGCTGCAAAGACAAGTGTGGAGCACCTTTATGCAAAAACAAGTGCTAGTAAGGACCAATGCTAGTATTGCTTCATTGCCAACACCAGAGCTAATATGACTTCAAAGATAAGTACTGGCGATAGCATTGTTGCCTAGATGAATATCCTTATGGAAACGTCATTGCAAAGATGGATATCACTAAAAGATTGTTGTTGCAGGAAAAGAATGCGACAACATGAAGGCATATGTCACTGCAAGAACGTTGCTATCAATGAAATGCAAAGCCTCCAAATGAAGGTAAACACTTCTATGAGAACGTTAGTATAAAGTTTGATGTCAAAACCCAAAGATCAAGGAAACTGTACTGCAAGACAACAACAAAAACAAACAAAAAGAGATTGTTAGAAGAAAATCTCATGGCACATCTTTAAATAAATAAAAAAAATCATCTACAAGAAAAGAACGCGTCAATTTTTATCTCTAGCCAACAAGTACAAAGAAATGAGAAGCATGAAAAAGAAAAAAAGGATTATGTTCGCATTTCAAAGAAGTGAAAACAGATGAAGTTCAAAGTCAAATTTTGCAAACTCAAATGCATTCAAAATCAAGGAAGTTTGCACCATATTTTAAAGATAAAAGAGGACATCTAGCAAAGGGAGAGAGAAGATGATGGCTCACTACCTACCTCACGACCTATAAGTATAAACTCAAGCTCCTTCTTGTCAAAATGGCCACCACCAAAGTAGACTAGAAAGCCATAAGTCCAACAATGACCAGCAGCTTTCTCATTCGAATTTGTGAAAATCCAAACCTTATTTCACAAAACTATCCCCATAGGGGTCTTTTACTGCCTTCAATCTACCAAACCTGAAAATTTCAAGTCTAGATGCCCAACCACAAGTTGCCATGCGTCGCAAAAAGCTTTGGAGGTCGTGAACTCCTCCTTCACATTTGTGCAAAGACAGTCCTCATTTCACAAAAGTAACACAACCACTCGATCCAGCAGCCCTCAATTTACAAAGCCCAAAAAAATTGGCCCCAAACTGCAATACACACGCCCCCACATGCCACTAGAAGCTTCAGAGTTTCGTGCCTTTGGATCCACACGCCACCTTGGGTTCACACACGCTTACACACCTCCACGCGCTTTACACGCACCTCCCACTCTGGTTTGACTTGTTTGTCCGGTCCGACCTGTTGGGAAATCATCATGTTTGTATCGCATACAAAACATACGCAGCGGAAAATAAACGGATCTACTTCATTCGCAATTAATAACATGCACCATGTAGGTTTCAGAATATAAGAACAAGAGAGTGTACCTTGATGCGGTGAAATTCAAAACTGAATGAAGAAGTACTCGGGAATACTTTCAATCTTCACTCCAATTCCATTCGATGCCCAAGATGTGTGGTCTCTCAATCAGTTCTATGTTTCTAGAGAGAATATTTTATTATTCTTATTCTTATTAAACATACAAACCATTTTATTCTATATAAAATTCTGTTTGTTTCTCTCCACATAACTGATTATCTAATTGGGCTAGCCTTTTGGGCCTTCCCAATTAGGCTTTAGTGTGTGGCTTGGAGTGGGACCAAAAGGGAACAAATAAGACACTAGCTCCAATGGGCCTTGGGCTTTTCTGTCAACTCTTGACAAGTCCAAAGTTACCATTAATTATATTTAATACCACTATATAAATATAATTGCACTCTAGGCCTCATTAATAAATTATATCCCAAGACTTTATTATACATGCAACCCCTTCATAAAATATTCGTAGTAATACAAAGTCATGAATATAGACTGCCACTTTGTAAATTACTACATCTTAATCCTTGAGTACCCGGTTTAATCCTTTTGAGTTATTCACCATATATTTATGAAATCCAATTTCATAAATATATACTTTAGTCTTACTAAAGTGGTTAGGCCTAACTCTCTGAATAACTGTACCCATTAAACTTATCTCAAGGGAATATTTTATATCTCCGTTAAGAGACTATGAATTCCATCTTGAGAATATATGTTCCATCAACACTAAGTGTGGCTGCCCAACATACTGAGGTTTTGACCGTTACTTTAGATCTCACTCCTGATATATCAAAGCAACCTACATTTCATGATCAGGTCCATTATTCTCTCAAGATTAAGAGTTCATATGAATACAAGTCGTGAGATTTATTATTCAATTGACAGTCATTAGGAGAATAATAAATCTCACAGCGGTCCAGTTCAATATGTCTTAACTCTTAAAACATATCAACATATTAACTAGAAGTCACCACTTCCATGATCAAGACAAATCATCGTAATTAATATATTATAGTCTTCGCAGATGAAATGCCCAATTTCATCACCGACTACGAACCAAAATTCTGAGTTTACAAAGAACTTGTGATCTATATCTTCTGTGACTAAATCACATAAATCACATACTATGCATCTCATGGACTATTTGATAATGTCCGAATATTCATGTTACCATTATTTTAGATAAGAATAAAACAACTTTATTAAACACAATATTAAGTCATACATCATTTCTCACATAATGTCATACATAATATCATACATAGCATCATACAATAGGATTTAAGGGCACATATCCTAACACGACCCGCATTTATGACTTGGATCCTAACCACCTGCCTAAAAAAAAAACTTTGACTAAAGTTAACCTTTAACTCTAACCAAAAGTCAAAATTTTCAAAACGAATCTATCCCACTCAGTTTTTCGCATACATTCCGATTTTGGGATCCGTTTCTTCGTTTGAGACTTGAAAATTATGCAAACGGTACAATTTCCAATAGGTTGACTTTTGCATAAATCTTGATCAAGAGTCAAAATTTTTAGAAAGGATCTGTCTTGCTCAATTTTTCGCTTACATTCCAAATTTGGGATCTATTTTTTCATTTGAGAATCCAAAATTGTCAAAGTGTGATTCTTCGTCAATAGTGTGATTCTACAACTATTGGCGTCAATGTAAATTTTGAACAAGACTTTGAAACCATTCATCTAACCCACTTCTCCGAAATACTGGCAGTGTCCAAAACTCAAGCTCCCAAAATCAAGGTTTGAGATTCTTCCATTTAGTCTGGATTCCCTCAAGGTTATCCTTTAGAGTTCATCAAGGTTTCCTTTTCAAAGAATAGATGAACTCTCGCAAGTGTGTCCTAAACTTGAAATTACATTAGGTCACCAATTCAACCTACCATTCCCGTTCGGTACCTACCAGTCTTCCACCTACCATTCTCGTTCAATGCCTACTATTCTCATCTACCATTCCCACCAAAAATTTTCATCTACCATTCTCATCTAAAATACCCATCCACCATTCTTCATCTCTCCATTATAAATAGAAGGTTCGGATTCAATGAAGCTCATCAAGAAAAACACACTGAATTGTGAAATGAAGATCTGCTTTGTTCAAATTTTCAAATCCTCCTTCTCACAGCCATTTTTCGCCATAGCTTCATCATTCTCAACACCTAGCAACCACTATTGCTTCATAATCATCTTGAACCTAATCATCTCATGGTTTAATAGAAACCTTTCCCATAACATCATTGTAGTTTTGAGATCCAAACAAATTTTTTTTCTCCAATTAATGACCTCATTTGTCCATAAAATTTCACATAACATAACCCACACCATAAACTCTTGCAGCCTCGGATCTACCTAGTAGGGAGATTTAAGTCCAGCGGAAAAACATGTTTCTACGCTTAGGGAATCTCCTAACTGCTTTGAGAAGTCCATAGTCCTTCTCAAGTTGTTTGGTCTTCCAACAGAAGTAGAGGTTTGGAACAAACAGCAACTTGGCTGGTTTCTAAAACTAGGATCACAAGTTAGCTCCATCTTTCATTTTTTTTGGCTTTTGCAACATACTGCAGAACTATTACTTCATCTATCTCAACCGACCTCCAGACTTTGTTCATATCTTTCAACAGGTGTCATTAGGTAGGGGTGGTAAAGTTGCTAGAACTTCCTACAAATTTTCTCCCATCTAACACTCACAGTGACCTCCAAGGTCCCAGCCCATCAAAAATTAGCAACATAGTTCAATCTAGGTCCTCCACAATTATTAACCTCTGGTGTTAGTTAATCAGAGACGTGTTTTCACCAAAGCCACATTCCATGTCGCCACTAGCTCAGGACACAAAGGTCATCGTTGCTGGTACTTCAAAACATATTTCAAGAAGTTTGCTTCTAAAATTACTTCAACTGAACCTCCATCAGCATGGTCCCATCACGCATGCATGCACATTCTACTACTTGCCGCTGAACTCCGATCAGCATGCAATCAGTCCCATATTCCAAAATATACTCCCCAGAAACATCTACACCTAAAATTCCCTGACGTACAGGGCCAGCTCCATGGTGTCGTATGTTTCACACATTCACCATTTCCACTTCATCTCTGTCTTCCTCACAACCTACACCAACAGACCCAAAATCCATAAGCTTCTGAAATCACCTCAACTTAACTTGAGTGATACAATAACACACGCACACTTAGCCACTTTCCTACATGTCCCCTCCATAATCCGAAGTATATTCTTTTGAGATCACTTCACTAGGAGTTCTTAAAAATGCGAGGCTAGCCCCACAACTCTGCATGTTGTACTTGGCCAACATCCTCGCCTCATCACCATTTTCTACACCTTGTGATCGCCACCAACAATCCAAAACACTCTGTTGAAATTACCTCAACTTAACCTTTGCTGATATGATTCAATCACGCAAGTATATCCAACTACTTGCAAGTAACTTTTTGCCTTACTAACCCATTCCAAATACCATGGAACACCTTTTGAAATTACTTCAACTTAACCTCTGTTGAGAAGGCCCAGTCATGCAAGTACATTCAACTACTTGCTGACCATTTTTCAGTCTCATTTCATATGGGTGGGTATCCTCTTCTAAAATTACCTCATCCTGCTGAAAGCTTCACCACCCTCAACTACCTCACTTGAAGAGTTAAGTGTCAAAATCCATTTTTGAGACCCATTCCATCACCACGCTTCGAAATTGTGTGTGTGAACGAGTTTCGAGGGGGCATTTGTAGAGAGGGAAAATTTCTGAACTATCACAAACTGACACGTCATACTACCAAGTCCACAAAGTACAACCAATTACAAAGCGCCACATACTACAACTAGTTTCTACCATCACTATTCAAGAACCAACAGAAATTTGTCAAGTGTCCTGAAATAAAAACATTAAAAAAAACATGCAAAATGCCAATCACACATCAATGCGTATAAGCAATGACACATGCCACACATCAGCACATGTAAGCAATGACATCCGGCGTATGTAAGCGATGACATAAGGATCCAATCAATTACCACAATTCCAATCAACAAATCTTTCAAGGAAATCGAATCAGAATATCACTCTTTTGTAATTACAGAGAATTGTACCGCATTTTCATCAATACAAATTCACATTTGTGAAACTATCTTACTTGTATGATTTATTTCAAACTAGAAATTTAGTCGTTCAAAAGTAAATACGTGGCAAAATAGGATAATGTAAAAATGAAATGTCAAAGGACTGTCAAGTCGATAATAAATTAATAAAAGGTTAAAACCCAAAGGAAAGATAAATGGCATTATCTAGTTGAGATTTAAAGGCAAACAGTTTTCTCGAGCGGTCTTCTTAAGCCAGATACATGCTTAGCACATGAAGTAACAAGGCAACAGTTACCTTGAAGCGGTAAGAGGTGCCTTGATATTTGTGGGACGTTTAGCAAATAAGACATAAATTAGAGCACGACATGAGGCAAGGAAGATAATATTAACTATTTAAGCCTCAAGTATAATTTTATAAGATTATTCTATGAGAAAAGACATTCACAATCAGGCACAAAAATCCATGTTTCATTTGTATTTGTATCCAGTAGTCTGTAGACAATTTGTAGACTTGTAAGAGCAATTACATCAGCTCGTGCAGAAATTTTTGCATTTTACACTTCTAAAACCTACTTTTTCTATTTTACACGCTCATTTTTACAAGACACCCACATCAGTTTATCTATTATACACATTTATTTAATAAAATATTAATTCTACCCAATTTTTTTATTATTTTCTCAACAACACGCCGCGCGCACCCCTATTCTTTCTGATTTATATCTCACCTCTCTCTCTCCATCTCACTCTCTTTATCTCGCCTCTCTCTCTCTCTCTGTTCTGCTTCTCTCATTTTTTCTCAGAAATTCCAAAACCCATCTTCCTACCCAGACTGGCCACGATCAGACCTCTTCACCGGCCACGATCGTTACCCTCTTCACCGGCCGATCCTTCTGGACCCAGACCTCTGCACCGGCTACGATCATTCTTCACCGGCCGATCCACGATCCAGATCTTCTTCACCGGCCATGATCGTTCTTCACCGGCCGATCCACGTCCAGATCTTCTTCACCGGCCACGATCATTCTTCACCGGCCGATCCACGTCCAGATCTTCTTCACCGGCCACGATCGTTCTTCACCGACCGATCCACGATCCAGATCTTCTTCACCGGCCACGATCGTTTGTGTGTGGGTCTATTTCCGTGATGATTTGTTTGGATGAGTCTGTGTGTGGGTGTGTCTGTGTGAATCTGAGGTGAAAGAAAGGAATAGGCTGAGGTTGTTGTGAACGGAAAAGAGAGAGAAAAAATGGTGGGAATGAAAAACTAATAAAAAAATAAATAGAGACGCTACAGTAACCGTGCATATATGCACGGTTACTGTAGCAAATGTGCATTTTTGCACATTTTTGCACGATCTGATGCGGGAGCTTATTGTGTCAAAATGTGTAAAAATACCATCTTTTTCCATTATGCAAGACTTTGCAAGAGCTGATGTAATTGCTCTAAGAGACTTTATGCTTTATGCTTGTAAGTTTATACTACATCAGGCTCTTGAAGCCCAATTCGGCGTATGAGCAATGCTAGGCCTCTTGGAAACATGCCTTATTTCACTCACACAAACGCCAGGCTGAATTAACATTTGATCTTAACCCATGGCCCAAGCCCATGACAATTCAAATTCACATGGGAGTAGGTTTTGAGATGCAAGAGCATGACTTATCCATTTTCTCCTCTATCTTGGATTCTACAAACCTCACCTACCTTCTTTCCGAGCCTATTAATTAAGGTGCCATAACACTAGTTAATTCAGCATTAAAAAACCAGATTTTCATTAATTATTTAATTATTATTCTTTTAATAGATTATTACAAATTACATAATAAATATGCATAATTATAATGCAAATTTCCAAATCCATCAAAACTAATTCTTAAAATACTAAAATAAATCAAACTAAAAAAAATTAAATAAGACTAATTAATAACATATATAGTGGACCAAATTGAGTTAGATGAGTTGAAAAAACTATTAGCCTGAACTCAATGTGACCCAAGACTCAAAATAAAATTCTAACCAAACTCAACCAACCAACTTATGAAAACTAGGGGTGGCAATTCATGTTCACGGGTCGGGTTCATGTCATGTCGAGTCATGAATATTCGGCTATATGGGTTGACCTGAACCCGACCTGTTTACTAAACGTGTCAGGAATTCTCAACTCAAACACGACCTGTTTATTAAATAGGTCAACCCGGCTCAACACATTTATCTTGTTTAATTAACAAGTCATATAAATGTCAATACAAATGATTCGTTTTAAAATCTATTTGTCATACCTAACCTATATAATTTTTATGAATTCCCATGTATATAAAATTAAAATATAATTACAACTATAAATATAGTAATAAACATATAAAAAAAAACCATAAATTAAGTAATAATATCAAAATAACTAATAACTTTATAAGCTAAACGGGTCAAATAGGTTCACATGCTAAACACAAACACAACTTATTTATTAAACGGGTTAGCCGTGTCAACTTGAATATGATCTGAACCCATTTAGCCTCAACCTATGACCTGTTTATAAATGGGTTAATCATGTCAAGTTCGCAAGTCGTGTAAGATTTTGCCACTCCTAATGAAAACCAACCCAAGGCGTCAGGTTGGTGGATTTGGTGCACACTCCTACATACCACTAAAGAGGATAATTTCCTTTCACTCCACTTCATACAAAATATTTGTTTGGCTGAATATTGCATTTTAGCCCTATTGAGTTGTTTCTTTGACCTTGTTGCATGCATTATTTTGGCCTCATAAAACATACTACTTTGGTAGATATATTTGTCGAACCTTGATGAAAATGGGCCTATGTAGTCAAGGCCGGAGGGAGAGGCACCATGGGCCCCGCTGGCTTTCTAAAAATTTCTCTACTCTTATGTTTATGTTTTTCAAATCTATAATAAATGGCGTGGAGAAGTTGAATTGATTAGTGATTTTGATAATTGATATTAATTAGAATAAACATTCATAGAGTGGTTTTAGTTAGCTCAACTAGTAAAATTTTTTATGGTTGAATAAGAAATTTGGGATTCATTTTCTGCCTACATCAAAAATTGAGTGGTATCTTGGTCTGATGATAAAGAGCCATTATCAAGAGCAGACGTTATAAGTTAAACCTATCTAAAAAAAAAAAAAAAAATCATAGGTCAGTGTCCTATCAATCTTGATAGAGCAGAGCCTAATCCATTTTCAACTAAATTGGTGAAATTTATATCCAAAATAACTTAAAGATTTAAAATTAAAAAAAAAACATTTAAGGATTCTAAATTTCTAATCACTATGAAATTCTCGTAGTAAATCACGTAATGTCATTATTATATGAGCACGATCCTCCAACAATATTGTTCATAACTAACTTTCATCACTACAATGACTGCCACATTTTTCCCCATTTAATTATGAATAAATTTAGGTATACAAAATTTTCAACAATATTGTTCAGACAATCTTTTCTTTCAATGCCTAAGAGATACCAATAAGGGAATTACGTGCCAATGTAGTGTTCGGAAAAATAAAGTAGATTTTGCCCTTATTAATTGGGTAAGACCCACGTGGCTTTTAAAGAATAAAATAAAATTGGAATCTTTGAAAGCAGAAATAGTATATGTTAGGTTCTAAGAATTAGGAACTAATGTATTAGAACTTCAATTTGTAATGTTGGCAAACCATGATCAAAACAATGTTTAGTCTTGTGTTAGACTTGCTCAAAGTATGGCTCTTCATGTAAAGTTGGAATCAAGTTTTACACAGAATTTACTGTTCACTTTCTGTCTGACTCGATCGATCGAAAGTCGTGCAGATTGTTTTTCTGCAGAATTTTCCAACTCAGCCCTAGTCCATTTAATGTATAGGGTTTTATGTTTTGTGATGAGAATGCAAATTGGCATATATTTCTCTCTTAATGTTTAGTCTTTTACACTTATTTGGTGCCTAAATATACTCATTATTCTTATATTTTGATTTAGGGTGCAAATGGAGGCATTAAGTGCAAAACGTAGCTAATTGGGCGATTCTGGACAGCTTTGACATCTCTTCGTAATCTTGGCATAACTCTCTCATCTGAGCTCCGATTGAGATGATTCAAGATGCTATGGAACGCTAAGACAAAGATCTACAACTTTCATGTTTTGAGTTTTGAGAGATACGGGCCGCATCAAGGTCGAAATTGGGCTTGAAGTTGCTGCACCTGCACTGTTGACGTTCTGGAATGTTCCTTTGCCTACAATTCTAATATGCAATCTGAGGCGATTTATTTATGGAAGCTTCCAGATCTGATGCACGAAAATTCCAGCTGAAAAAACACCACTTTCCTAGTTATATTAGGGCTTTGTTTTATTTTTAATATTTTTCCTTAATTAGTCAAATTTGAATATTATTATTTAGAATATTTTTAGGAGATTTTGTAGGCTTGGGAAAGGGGGAATTAACGTGAAAAAGAGGAAGGAGAAATCAGAATTACACACACACACACACACCTCTCTCTCTCCCCTCTTCTCTAATTTTCTCTTTCGAGTTTTCTGTCATGGCCCTGCGTGGCTAAACTTTTATACTTGGTTGAAGGAAACTGAAGCCCCGGAATCAATAAAACTGTGAGATCTAATTTGTTTTTATTGTTCAATCTATGCTTTGAATATTGGATGTTCTTCTATGCCTATTTCCATAATTGTCTTGTTTAATTACTAGGAGGCCTACTAGTTTATTATTCGTTGCAATCTACTGCTAGGTTAGATATCAAATCCGTAATTGTTTGATCTCTCTAATTTGTGAAGCAACCAAGATTTAATGATTTGCTGCGTCAGAAATTATTAGATCTTAGGAAGAACGCACGACTAAATTAAATATAACCGCTTGTGCTTGTGTTGTTTAGTTTCACCAATCTCTCTAATTCTTAAGGCTGCTACTAGATTAAACCTTTAGCGCTTGTCTTGGGTTGTTTAGTAGTTAGGGTTAATTAGATCGCTTGTTTTCTAATTAACTGTAATTAAGGAGAGATAGGAAAATAATTCCAACGGTGAATATTCAAAGTGTGAATTGATATATATTTGCATCGATGATCAGTTGTGAAATTCCGGTGGTGGATGTTGACTTAGACCAAGGTTTGTTCTTTTGATTGATTTCGATATTTTAATTTGAATTATTCCCTAGTTGTTTTTCTTAAAATTGTTTTCATTATACTCAACCCCCCCCCCCCTCCTTGTTCACGTGGCATAAAACTAGGCTAGATACTCTCCGTGGGAACGATCCTTACTCGCACTACTACATATATTTTTAGGAGTATAGGTTTTATTTTTGGTTGCCTGCGACAGCACACCATTTTGCCCTAAGTATATAAGGGAAAACCCTAGCCACGTTTTTGGAGTTCTGTTTTGCTGTGTTTTGTGAATCTCATTGTGAGATCTAGAAGTGTTTGCCTTCACATACACTTAGGGTTTCCAAACTCAAGACTTATGTTTAGAGCTTGGTAAATCAAACAGTTGCAGAATCAAAGATCTTAGAGAAATACAAGCAGGTGCGCTTGTGGATTGCTGAAGAATTCAAGAAAGAAGGAGTCCGTGGATCTCGGAGCTATCATGTGGTCGTAGTAGTAAGTTTCCTACACTTGGGTAGCAATAGGATGTTAGTGGTCTAAGTCTTATTGTGTAAACTTCGATTCTTTCATAGTGGATTCAGTTTACCTTGAGGATAGCTAGGTTAAATCCTCCCCAGGTTTTTTACCGGTTTGGTTTTCCTGGGTCATCAGATTTTTGTGTTCTTTAATTTTCGCTGCTTTACTGTTTTTGCTTATTTGTGTTAACCTAGATTTAATTAAATTACCTAAGTTAATCACTTGGATAATTTTCTAGGTTAATCTGTTGGGTTTAAAGGGTCTAAACGTACTGACAAGTGGTATCAGAGCGGGTAGCTTTTGTTTTGATCCTTTGATCTTTTAGCTGATCCTTGACCCCTGTTGTCATGGAACATGGACACTCTCTTGTTGTTCCACCTCACTGATGGAAACAACTATGCTTATTGGAAAGTAAGGATGAAAGCATTTCTGAAATCCATTGATGAGAGAGTTTGGAATTCCGTTGAGTACGGATGGGAGAAGCCCACTACTCCTATGAGTGAGTGGCAAACTTCTCAAATGGAGGCAGCCGCTTTCAATAGCAAAACCATGAATGCTATTTTTAATGCTGTTTCCATGGAGGAATTTAAGAGAATCTCTAATGTAGAGGTTGCTCATACTGCTTGGAAAATCCTCCAGATTGTGCATGAAGGCACAAAGGCAGTTAAAATTAATAAGTTGCAGCAATTAACCTCTAGATTTGAAAGCATTAGAATGAATGATGATGAATCTTTTGATGAATTCTATGCTAAATTGAATGATATTGTTAATTCTGCTTATAATTTGGGTGAAATCTATGATCAACCTAAAATTGTTAGGAAGATTCTTAGATCTTTGACTGAGGATTTTAGACCCAAAGTGACTGCCATCACTGAGAGCAAGGATGTGGACTCCATCCCTGTTGATGAACTTGTAGGATCTCTTCAGTCCTATGAGTTAGACCTCCCTAAGACTAACAAATCCAAATCAATGGTTCTTAAATCTGTTGATGATGTTGAGGATGGTGGATTTGATGATGAACTCTCTGCTACAGAGATTGCCTATCTTGCTAAGAACTTTAGAAATTTTCTTAGGAATAATAACAGAAGGGCAAGAGGCAAGAACACTGCTGAACCTAGAAATTTTAGGAGGAATGATCCCACTAAGGTTAATAACACTGAAAAACCTAAGGAAAAAGTAGGTCAGCCTTCTAATAATTCTTTGGGACAACAATGTTATGGTTGTCAAGGGTATGGTCATTTAAAGTCTGAATGTCCCACATACTTGAGGTCTAAGGGTAAGGCTATGGCTGTAACCCTTAGTGATGATGAAGTTTCCGACAATGAATCTGCCAGTGATGAGGATGGAAACTTAATTGCTTTCACTGCTACTACTGTAGTTAATGAAAGCATGTCTGTTGAAGAGAACCCTTCTGATGGGGAACTCTCTGAGGATGCAGATTTACAAGAAGCCTATAATAAACTTTGCAAAGTTGCTGCAAAAGATGCCATGAATGTTGATTTAGGCTTGAAGAAAATTGCATCTTTAGAACTTGAAAAGAAAATTTTACTTGTGAAATTGTTTGATGCAAATGAGCTTTTGAATAATGTGAAAACTGAGAACATGCTTTTACTTGATAAAGTTAAATGTTTGGAACTTGAGTTAACTGTTGCTAGAGAACAAACTAATAGGTCTGCAAGCTCCAAACTTGATCACATGCTGAGTGTTCAAAAGTCTCCTTCTGATAAAACTGGTTTAGGTTTTGTGGATAGCATCTCTGTGCCTGAACCTTCTTCCACTAAATTTGTTCCCTCTTCTGAACCTCTTAAGAGTGAGATTGTCAAACCCTTGGTGAGTGAACCTGTCAAACCTATAGATGTTACTCCACCTAGGAAGATTAGGGTTGATCTTCAAGCTTCTCATTCTAGAGCTTCTACTTCTACTAAGGGCAAGTTGCATGATAAGCCTGCATGGGTTTGTCATTTTTGTGGAAAGCCTGGACACATACGTCCAAATTGTTTTAAATTGCAAGCTGCGAAGCGAACAAATAAAACTAAAGTACCTGAGCCCCAAGCACATGATCCTATGGTACTTATTAGTGAATTGGTAAAGGCGTTAAACCTTTATTCCAATCCTGGAGTTGGTTAAAATTCTAATGTGAATCATAACTCCAATGCAAGAGTTGCATCTAAAAAGTTTTGGATGCAAAAGGCTCAACCTAATTGAGTCTGTCTGACATGGTCCTTGTGCTTCATTGCTCTATCTTTTGTGACCTTTGTTTCTAGGATTTGCATTGCATTACATACATGCATTTCATTCTAGGATGTTTGTTTCTTTGATATATATATAAAAAAAAAAAAAAATTTGCAAATAGTGTTTTTGCTATTTTTCCTTGAATTTGAAGACAAGGTTGGTCAATCAAATTTTGCATAACATGTTTATGTACCTTATTTAGCTTTGATGCACTTATTTCTATTGCACTTTACTAGCTAAAGTTTTGTTGTGCATGTTGTGTGGGAAGATGTTATATTTGTTGATCACATAATCTTGATCTTGGAGTCTTATGTCTTTGATTGTCGGACTTGGTCTTATTGAGAAAGGCATAAATAACCATCTCACCACTGTTTACTAGCCAATCATGAACACCTTAGTGCATATCGTAAGATTTTGTGCTCGAGAAAGTGTAGCACATGCACAAAAAGAACATAAGGTGTAGCCTCTATTAAAATTGGTGTGTACATTATTGGGCTATAATAATTTCACAATTCATAAAATTGGTATGTACATTATTCCGGCTTTTATTAAGTTTCTAATCAATTAAATTGAATAAATGAGGCAAATCAAGAAACTTACATGATTGCAAGCTTTTATTCTAGGAGATGTGAGAGTTATATGATGTAACTCTTTAAGCAATAATCTCTTTCAATTTCATGTGGTGAATTTTGTAGAAAATGTGATTGATTACTATGTGCATATCACCTCACATGTTTCTCAAGCTTCTGCTAGTTGCACACACTACACAAGTTATTCTTTGCTAAACTGTGTACATGATATTGTGTGTGTTTTTGGCCTGACCAACCAAGTTTGAAATTTTCTGGAAATTGTTGCAAAACATGTTTGCTTGCTTGATTGATTGAGGAAGATTATGAGAAAAGCTTAATCTGAGAGATCTAGGTTGAAAACATGGGTTTTTGGAAAAACATTTCATCTCATACTCATGCATCTTTTTCATAAAAGTTAATGCTTTGAGGAGTTTTTGAGCTAATTTGATTCAATTTTCAAAAATTCAATTTTTCCAGATTTTCGATCTATCGAGTCTGTTTTTCGATCGATCGAAAATGTTTTTAAAATCTCTCTAAAGTCTCTGTGTGTTTCGATCGGTTCTCGATTGATAATGGATCAATCGAAGGATTTTCGACCGATCAAATCTGTTTTTCGATCGATCGAAAATCGGGCTGAATGTTTTTTAAAAGGTTTTTCTCTCACGTGACTTTTCACTTTTCAAATCTTTTTCAAAACTTTTCTCTCCCTACCAACCGGTCAATCCTTTTTTCTTGGAGATTTTGTCGTTTTCTTCAAATCTTTCTGCATAATCTCTCTCTCCCAAGTCTGGTATGTCCTTTATGCCCTTTCTTTTGCTTTTATTTTCATGTTTCATGCATTAATTCATGCATTTTTGGGGTATTTTCGCCATTTTAGTTTTTGGTATTTTTGAGTGTGATTTTGGCTCTTTCTTTTTTAAAAGAATCATGGGTTTTTGTGGGGACACCTTATCTAAGCACTATATGTGGTTTAATTTGATTAATTTGGTGCTTTGTAAAATTTTTAAATTTCTAGGGCTTGAAATTGGGGATTTTGGGATTTTTGTTCAATTTAATGTAAATTGATAAAATTGGCTTGTTAGATTGATTAATTTGATCATTATATTGTGTCAATTAACTATTATGTTGATCAATTTTTCAATTTGTTGTGTTTTGAAAACTTAGGTTTTTCAAATTGGGTATTTTTGATAAAAATTAATTGCTCAAGCCAATTTTTTTAATTTGGATTATATTTGAACTTGTCACTGCATTAGTTCATGCATCATTTGCATATTTTGTTCATGCATCATATAGATTTTTTTATATTTTTTATGTTGTGCTAACTTGCAATCTGCCCTTGGTATTTGTTTGTGCTCTTCTCTTTTTGTGTCTCTCCTTTCTTTCCTTAGCACTATGCCTAGGAAAACTAGAGCACATAGGACTTCTGACCCTTCACCTTCTTTTGATACTGAGCGGTTCCCTAGTGAGAAGAACCAAGAGACCTATGAGACCCTTAATCTTAGGCGTCATATTTGGGCTGAGCGTAGGGTCGTACTAGATGAGGTAGATCCTGAGGTGAGACGTAACTTTGAGCGTCGGGGTTGGTTATCTTTGCTCGAGTATGAGCATTCTCCTCCTTCTGCCACCCTGATTAGAGAGTTCTATTCGAACCTCTCTATCCACATCTATGATACCAACACCTTGGTTAAGGTCTGGTTACGAGGTGTAGAGTATCGCATTACCCCTATGGTTGTGTCTAATGCTCTTGGGGTGCCCATTGTTGACCATCTCGTTTTTCCTTACGAGGAGTCTCCGCCTCTTGATGACGTGCTGTCATACATCACTGGGTTTTCTATCCAGTGGGGTTCTGATCCTCGAATCACTTCTGCTAAGCTTTCCGAGCTTCACTATCTTTTCTTTAGGATAGCGTGTCATTCTTTGTGGCCTATATCTCATGTCCACATCATCCCTCTTGAGCGATGTGTGTTTTTGTATGCCCTGGTTACTAATGCTTCTATCAGTTTTCCTCATTTGTTCCTTCGTTCTTTAAACGAGGTTCATCGGTCTAGCTCTACGGCTCATGCGTTATTCTTTCCCGTTTTTATTCATAGGATTCTCTTTTTTCTTGGTTTAAGTGATTTTCCTGCGTCTGAGCCTGTTCATGTTATTGCTCCTATAGGTGCTACCTTTTTGAAGTAAAGGGCTGCTCAACTTCGAGCTAGCTCTAAGCGTCCTAGGGTAGAGCCTTCCGGTGTCACTCCACCCCCTTCTTCTTCTACAGATACTCCTGCAGCTGGGACGTCTTCTGATCCTGTTGTTGCTGCTGCTGCTGATGTTCCCCCACCGTTTGATGAGGTTTCTGACCTTCGTCAGACTCTTGATACTGTCGTGACCGTTCAGGCAGCTCATGATCAGCTTTTGGCGGACATCCTTGATGAGCTACGTGTATTGCGAGCAGATTTGGCGAGCTCTCGTCATTCTCCTCTACCTTCTTTTGATGATGAGTGAGTGCCCTTTGGCAATTCGTCACAAAAAAGGGGAGTGCATTCTATTGTGTAGTTCTTTTGTATCTAGCATTTTTTGTGGAGATTTTCATTTTAGGGGGAGTTTTGTACTTAGTAGTGATACTGCGGAGCTTGTGGAGTTATTAGATTGTATCTAGGCGCTTCACTGTGTATTTCATTTTTTAGCTCTTGTTTAGGAGATATTTTTGTTGAGATACATTTTGATGTATATGTTTCTTAATTCACTATGCTACTCTGCTTATTGATTTATATTTATGATATTATTCATGATATATGTCTTTATTTTGTGTCATGTGAAATCAAGAAGTTATTTTTATATATTTCCTGTTTTTTCCACACATGCGTTTATGTGTTTGTTAAGTGTTACAGGAATATACAGGTTGATTCAGTCGTGCTGCTGTCTATTTTGCAACTGTTAGATAGTAGTTAGGTTGAATTGTTTAAGTGTCTTTTATTTTGTAATGGGCTGTTTCATTTTGTAAACTTTGAGCTTTTTGTTAAGTCTATGTTTTGTCACGGATTGCCAAAGGGGGAGTTTGTTAGGTTCTAAAAATTAGGAACTAATGTATTAGAACTTCAATTTGTAATGTTGGCAAACCATGATCAAAACAATGTTTAGTCTTGTGTTAGACTTGCTCAAAGTATGGCTCTTCATGTAAAGTTGGAATCGAGTTTTATGCAGAATTTACTGTTCACTTTCTGTCTGACTCGATCGATCGAAAATTAGACTCGATCGATCGAAAGTCCTGCAGATTGTTTTTCTGCAGAATTTTCCAACTCAGCCCTAGTCCATTTAATGTATAGAGTTTTATGTTTTGCCCTAAGTATATAAGGGAAAACCCTAGCCACGTTTTTGGAGTTCTGTTTTGCTTTGTTTTGTGAATCTCATTGTGAGATCTAGAGGTGTTTGCCTTCACATACACTTAAGGTTTCCAAACTCAAGACTTATGTTTAGAGCTTGGTAAATCAAACAATTGCAGAATCAAAGATCTGAAAGAAATACAAGCAGGTGCGCTTGTGGATTGCTGAAGAATTCAAGAAAGAAGGAGTCCGTGGATCTCGGAGCTATCATGTGGTCGTGGTAGTAAGTTTCCTACACTTCGGTAGCAATAGGATGTTAGTGGTCTAAGTCTTATTGTGTAAACTTCGATTCTTTCATAGTGGATTCAGTTTACCTTGAGGATAGCTAGGTTAAATCCTCCCCAGGTTTTTTACCGGTTTGGTTTTCTTGGATCATCAGATCTTTGTGTTCTTTAATTTCCACTGCTTCACTGTTTTTGCTTATTTGTGTTAACCTAGATTTAATTAAATTACCTAAGTTAATCACTTGGCTAATTTTCTAGGTTAATCTATTGGGTTTAAGGGGTCTAAACATACTGACAGTATATTATATCTCTTTTGTCAGTAGAGATGTAATGATGCAGGGCACAAAATATAGTGAAACAAAACTTTGTTATTATTGATAATATCATAATTCTAAACATTATTCATATTCCAATTTTAAGTAGAATCCTAATTTTAACAACCATGTATGGATTCATTCCTCATGAATATGGATGCATTAATCTTGATCATTAGACAATTTACATTGTCATGAAGAACTCCTTATTTTTTATGCAACTATATATATGAAACCATTTTAGAAGTATATATCTCCTTATCAATGGGTAACCATTTTAGGAGTAGCATAAAAAACCATTTCTAATCAAGGGACTTTCAGGAAATTAAAACTTTGGATTCAAATAGGCAAGGTAAGTTGGGATGGCTGATGTGTTAAACCCATTGAAGTTCGTCCCAGCAGCTGTTGTATATGCACCCATATTAGAGAACACAAGCCAGTCATCAACTTGCAGTTTCGGCAGTTGGTAACCCCTCAAAACCGTGTCCAGTGCATCACATGTAGGCCCAAAAACAGTTGAATTGTATGTCTTAGATCCTTTGCATGTGGGGTTTTCGAGGTTGGACATGAGCGCCAGAGGCATGCACTTGACGATTGCATTGTCTAGAATTATGCAATTCAAGGACCCATAAATCCCGTCACTGATCCAATACTCTCTGACCTCATTCCTTATACGCTTACCGATAATGCTGGTGGCTAGTGTGAAAATTGACTCGGCAAAGAATCTGCCTGGCTCAGCTATGACTCTCAATCCCGAATAATTGTCAAAACATGATTGTATAGCAGCTTTCGCGACTGTAGCTGTTTCATCAAATTGAGAGTTAGCCATGAAGCCACCCCCAATGTTTAGCACACTCATCTGAGGCATGCCAAGCTTAGTAGCCATCTCGAAAGCAGTTTTAGCTGCTGCTATGGCTTGTTGGTAGGCACGTGAATCTGTGGATGCACTTCCTATATGGAAAGAGATTCCAACCACTGTGAGCTGCGCAGTTTGAGCGGCTCGGAGGAGAGTCTCCACTTCCTCAGGCAGCGTACCAAACTTGGAACCCAATGGGCAGCGTGCACCACTATCATCTGGAGCTTTAATCCGAATTATTAAATCAGATTTTGGGTGCCATTTTTGCATCTTCTCAATTTCATCCATTGAATTAAAAGTCGTCAAGTTTACGCCAACACTCGCCGCGTACTTGATGTGAGACTCAGCTTTACAAGGGTTCGCAAATATGATCCGATCTGGAGAAACTCCAAGTGACAAAATAGACTCTGTTAATGTGTATAATGTTATGGGCTTTAGGCCCAACCTAGTTTACTTGTAGAGCACTTATATTACTTGTACAGCACACACATATCTTGTACTACACTCCGACTTGTACTACACTCCGACTTGTACTGCACTCATATGCCTCCTATATAAAGGCATACTCATGTATATTCACATTGAGAAATACAATACAACTTTTCAGTATTTCTAACATGGTATCAGAGCCACTGCTCTGATCCTTTTCTTAGCAGTCTTGTCTTCCTTGGTGTTACTCCACCTCTGTCGCTTCCGCCGTCACAACGACCTGCAGCCGTCGTCGTTGAGGAGTCCCGCACCACAGACCACTGCACCCACCGTCTCCGCCGTGCTTCCTGCTCCGATCAACTTTTTGAAGGCACCACAGTGATCGTCTTGCCACGATCTACTCAGTCGTGGAAGCCTTACAGTGATTGGAGGCCGCACGCGCCCTCACGCGCCGCTCAAAGAATCAGCGCTTCAACCACGCGCCTCACGCGCCTCACGCGCCACCTCTGATATTGCTGACGTCATCAGTGACGTCATCTAGGGCTGACGTCATCACACAGGCTCTGCTGACGTCATCCATCCAGGCAGCTGACGTCATCGTTGACTTGACCGTTGACCAGCCGTTGACTTTGACCGTTGACCAAGCGTTGACTTTGACCGTTGACCGTTGACTTTTCCAGGGTTGACTTTTGCTGTCCAGGTTCACCTTACCCAATTTTTCGCGTAGATTTCATTTTTGCAGTCTGTTTTTGCATATTGTGTCTCTAAATGGATAAAAATGATATTTTTCTTCCTCGCCCCATCAATACTATATTGGAGGGGAATAGGAATTACTTATCTTGGTCTCAAGCTATGCGCAGTTTTCTTAAGGGTCGCATGCTCTGGCAATATTGTACTGGTGCAATCACTATTCCTATCAAAGGGGCAAGTGAGGAAGATACTGCCTTCCTCAGTCGCATGATTGAATGGGATAGTCACAACCACATGATCCTTACGTGGATTCGGAACACTTCCATTTCCTCCATCTCCAATCTATTGGGCAGCTTTGATGATGCTAAATCGGCATGGGATATGTTGGCCAAGAGATACTCCACTACTCACGGATCCATGAAATATCAGTTAGTGGTTGAATTACATCAACTCAGGCAAGAACCAGGGCAATCCATCAATGACTACTATGATCAGCTTCGCTTCATTTGGGACCAAATTGACCTTTCTGATCCAACCTGGGCATGCTCAACAGATGCTCAACAATATGCTGCTATTAGAGATGAATTTCGTCTCTATGAGTTCCTGATGTCACTTCATAAGGACTTTGAGCCCATTCGAGGTCAGCTTCTTAATCGCAGTCCTCCTCCCTCTCTTGATACTGCTGTAAATGAGTTGGTTAGAGAAGAAGCTCGCCTTGCAACCCTTCAAGCCCAGAATAAGCTTAATGTTCTGGCCATCACTCCTTCTGCTCCACCCATTGAGCAGCCTCAGCAATCGGGTGATCCCTCTGGCTCTAGCAGTCGTCGCAAGACCAACAAGAAGTTCTGCAACTATTGCAAGCGTCCTGGCCACACTATTGAGACTTGCTACCGTCGCAACAAGTCTACTGCTGCTGTTGCTAATACAGAGTCCACTCCGCCAATGCCTTCCATTTCAGCTGAGTCCCAATCTTCTGGATCCACTATCAACCTCTCCCCCACTGAACTACAGGACATCATTGCTCAAGCTGTTCGTATGGCTGGTAATGCATCTCTTTCCAATGCTCTCTCAGTGTTACCTGGTAAGTCTGACACATGGCTTTTTGATTCTGCCTGTTGCAATCACATGACACCTCACTCGTCCTTATTCTCCAAACTTGACCCTGCACCACATCCTCTTAATATTCATATAGCCAATGGTTCCACAATGCATGGAAATAGTTTAGGTTCTGTTTCAACCTCTAAACTCTCTGTTCCTAATGTCTTCCATGTACCTGACCTATCCTATAATTTATTCTCTGTGGGACAATTAGCTGAACTAGGATATCGCCTTATTTTTTACTATTCTGGATGTATTGTGCAGGATCCGAGGACGGGGCAAGAGCTTGGGACCGGTCCTAGAGTTGGGCGTATGTTTCCCGTGGACAATCTTCGTCTTCCACCTGTTGCTCCTGTTTCTGTTGCTGCTGCAGTTGCTGCGGTTTCTTCCTTACCTTCTCTCGCACTTTGGCATTCTCGCCTTGGTCATGCACCCTCTTCTCGGGTACAACAGTTAGCTTCTAAGGGTCTGTTAGGTTCTGTGACCAAAGAAAATTTTGATTGTACTTCATGCCAATTAGGAAAACAGCCAGCTTTACCTTTTAATAATAGTGACTCTATTTCTAATAGTATTTTTGAGTTAATTCATTCTGATGTTTGGGGGCCTTCTCCTGTTGCTAGTATTGGTGGATCTCGATACTTTGTTGTTTTTATCGATGATTATTCTCGTTATAGTTGGATCTTTCCTATGAAATCTCGTTCTGAAATTTTGCCAATATACAGTAACTTTGCAAAAATGGTTGAAACACAATTCTCCAAACGTATCAAAATTTTTCGATCTGATAATGCCCTTGAATATACTCAATATGCTTTTCAAACTCTGTTACATTCCTATGGCACTGTACATCATCTAACATGTCCAGGTACCTCTCAGCAAAATGGTCGAGCCGAACGAAAACTTCGTCATATTCTTGACACAGTTCGAGCTCTTCTTCTTTCTGCCAAAGTTCCTGCCCCATTTTGGGGTGAAGCTGCCCTTCATGCTGTCCATGCTATTAATCGCCTACCAAGCACTGTCATTCATAATCAAACTCCTTATGAGCGCCTTTTTGGGTCACCTCCTGACTATCATCACCTTCGCTCCTTCGGTTCTGCATGTTTTGTTCTTCTTCAGCCTCATGAGCACAACAAACTTGAGCCTAGATCTAGACTTTGTTGTTTCCTTGGTTATGGAGAAACTCAAAAGGGGTATCGGTGCTATGATCCTGTCTCTCATCGTCTTCGTGTTTCACGTCATGTTGTCTTCTGGGAACACCGCTTGTTTGTTGAACTCTCTCACTTTCGTTCTTCCCTAACTACCTCCTCTGTTTTAGAAGTCTTTCCAGACGAGTCTCATGTTCCTTCTACAAATACTCTTGATCCCCCTTTGGATTTCTCTATTCATCCTCCAGATATTTTTGATGCTTCTCCTAGACAGGTTGAAGATGAACAGGTTGATGACGAGCTACCCCTTCTTGAGACTGGGTCCCCTGCTCCTGCTCCGCCTGAAGATCCTCCACAAGACATTCCACCTCGTCACTCAACCCGGGTAAGATCCATTCCTGCACACTTACTTGACTATCATTGTTATACTGCCCTTGCTACACTCCATGAGCCTCACACCTATCGTGAGGCCTCTACTGACCCTTTATGGCAGATTGCAATGAAAAAGGAACTTGATGCATTAACCAAAAACCATACTTGGGATCTAGTTACTCTCCCTCCTGGACAGTCTGTGGTTGGTTGTAAGTGGATCTACAAGATCAAGACTCGCTCTGATGGAACCATTGAGCGCTATAAGGCTCGTCTTGTTGCAAAAGGTTTCACACAGGAGTATGGGATTGATTATGAAGAGACATTTGCCCCGGTTGCTCGTATCTCATCTGTTCGTGCCCTTTTAGCCGTTGCTGCTGCCAGTAAATGGGATCTTTTTCAGATGGATGTTAAAAATGCCTTCCTCAATGGGGATTTGAGTGAAGAAGTTTACATGCAACCTCCTCCTGGTCTCTCTGTTGAATCAGACAAGGTTTGTCGTCTTCGACGTGCACTTTATGGCCTTAAACAAGCTCCACGAGCTTGGTTTGCCAAGTTCAGTTCCACCATCTTTCGCTTGGGTTACACTGCCAGTCCTTATGATTCTGCCTTATTTCTTCGTCGCACTGATAAAGGCACTATTTTACTCCTCTTATATGTGGATGATATGATCATAACTGGTGATGACCTCAGTGGCATTCAAGAACTCAAGGATTTTCTCAGTCAGCAGTTTGAGATGAAAGATCTTGGACATCTCAGCTATTTCTTGGGTCTTGAAATCACTCATTCCACAGATGGTCTTTATATTACTCAGGCTAAATATGCTTCTGATCTTTTGTCTCGTGCAGGACTCACTGACAGCAAGACTGTTGACACTCCAGTTGAAATTAATGCGCATCTAACTCCCTCGGGGGGGAAACCATTGTCTAATCCTTCTCTTTACAGACGATTGGTTGGCAGCTTAGTTTATCTCACAGTCACTCGTCCAGACATTTCCTATGTTGTTCATCAAGTAAGCCAGTATCTGTCTGCTCCGCGATCAACTCACTATGCTGCTGTTCTGCGCATTCTTCGATACTTGAAGGGCACTCTCTTCCATGGCCTTTTCTACTCAGCTCAATCTCCACTTGTACTTCGTGCATTCTCTGATGCTGATTGGGCAGGAGATCCTACTGATCGCAGGTCCACCACTGGTTATTGCTTCTTCCTTGGCTCTTCCTTAATTTCTTGGCGAAGTAAGAAGCAAACCTTTGTAGCCCGCTCCAGTACTGAAGCAGAATATCGTGCCCTTGCTGATACCACATCTGAGCTCCTTTGGCTGCGATGGCTTCTTAAGGACTTGGGTGTGTCCACATCCTCTGCTACTCCTCTTTATTGTGACAACCAGAGTGCCATTCATATTGCTCATAATGATGTCTTCCATGAACGGACTAAACACATCGAGATTGATTGTCATTTTATCCGTTTTCATCTTGTCCATGGTGCTCTCCAGCTCTTCTCTGTCTCCTCCAAAGATCAACTTGCCGATATTTTCACCAAGTCACATCCTAAAGGACGCCTTCGTGATTTAGTTGACAACCTCAAGCTGGTCTCACATCCACCTTGAGTTTGAGGGGGGCTGTTAATGTGTATAATGTTATGGGCTTTAGGCCCAACCTAGTTTACTTGTAGAGCACTTATATTACTTGTACAGCACACACATATCTTGTACTACACTCCGACTTGTACTACACTCCGACTTGTACTGCACTCATATGCCTCCTATATAAAGGCATACTCATGTATATTCACATTGAGAAATACAATACAACTTTTCAGTATTTCTAACAGACTCAATCTCGGCTTGACTTGCGCAATCAAAATTTGACCCAAGAGCAGCCATGGCACCAAGGAAACTCAGGTTCGGGTTGCACTTGACGGCATAGTATGGTTGAACTGTGGGGAGGGCTCGAGTCCACCTATCCATGAGAGTAGTGACTGCACCTAAATCAAGTACGTAAAACGCTTCTTTGGTTTCTTGTTTGCTACAAATGATGGACCGCATGAATCAATCATCCCATCTTTTGATAAGACTGTAACTCTCTTTCCGTTTATTCCTGGTGCACCCAATATAGCCTGGAGGCTCTTAGAGGTCGATGGCATGGCTAAGAATGCGTTGAAATATGATAAATGAAAGAGAAAAAGAAAGAGTTATGATTTGGACTTGACGGAATAGAGCATGAACTTGAAGGGTATATATATATATACTATATAAGCGTAGAGAGGGTTAGGAGTTTATATCATGAGTTGAAGCACCACCATCACAAGATTCACAACTAGCAATTTGGTAGAGCAAAAAAAAAAAAGGAAAGTGGGTTGGTTTGAAATGAGGTCAATAATTGAGTAACGTTATCTGAATGTTAGAAGTTAGGATTTTTTTTGTCCAGTATCCCACCCGAATAATCGTAATTTTCAATAATATAATTGAGATTTAGAGTGTTATAAATCCATCTACTTTGTCCATTTATATGAATAAAAACCTATACTTAAATTTTTTTTTTAAAGAAATTATTCATACACGTAACTTTATTGATACACGCACATTTAGGTTTATTTATTTTTTTACCAAATATACACAAACTTATTTTTGGCTCATGGTTTCATGTGATAGCATCTCATGGGATGTTGTAGAAGATGTTGGACTTTGAGTTGTGTCATTCTACCTCAAAACCAATTGGTGATGAGGAAAACACACTCAAATCTTTTATGACCTTCGACATTACACTATACGGGCCTGTTTTTAGAGTGATTGTAGGGAATCAAATTGTAATCCCTCAATAATCCCTCCCTCACAATGACACTTCCGTGACTTGAACCCATAATCTTGGCTCTGATACTATTTGTCGGACCGTGAGCTAAGTCATTCTACCTCAAAACCAATTGGTGATAAGGAAAACACACTCAAATCTTTTATGGCCTTCGACATCACACTATGTGGGCCTATTTTTAGAGTAGTTGTAAGGAGTCAAATTGTGATCCCCCAACAATCCCTCCCTCAATGACACTTCCGTGACTTGAACCCATGATCTTGGCTCTGACACTACTTGTCAAACCGTGAGCTGAGCCATTCCACCTCAAAACCAATTGGTGATAAGAAAGACACAATTAAATCTTTTATGGCCTTCGACATCAAACTATGTGAGCCTGTTTTTAGAGTAGTTATAGGGAATCAAATTGTGGTCCTCCAACAGAAGATAACATCCACATGAAGTCATATATATATATATATATATAAAGTGTCAGTTTACTTTTTTTTTCTTTTTTCTTTTTTAGATGCAAGTAATTAATTGCACTGCTGTTATCAAAAAAGAAAAAAGAAAAAAAAAAGAGTAATTGTATTGCTTTTACTTATTCATCTTTTAAATAAAATAAGCCATTAAAAGTAAATGATCGATTTTTTGCTGAATAAACTTATCCAAACACATTGGTAGTCTGGTATAGTATTTTCTTTCTATAAATCTGTTTTTCTATTTGTGGGATTTAATCTTAGGTTTTTGTGCCATAACAAAAGATTTGACTAATTATTAATTGACCTCTGTACAGGGTATGGCCTCAGGCCCATTGGGCCTTGGCCTGGACATTCTCATGGACCAAAACTGAGCCCAAACCTCATAGTAAGTCCATATCGCTTTGGATGCATAATAGACAAGCCCATGTCCAGTCCATTATGACTTGCTTAGTAGTACGTTTGCTTGGAACAGCCCACGTCCCCGGTAACTGGACATTGCCTTGGGGAGTAACGCTGCTAGGCGATCTTTTGGAGGTGGAAATCAGTTCCAATGTCATTACCACTGTTTCTAATGGGGCATACTCCTTGTCAGGAATAATTACATTGGAACCCACCCACACAAGTGAGACCCAAATGTAATCATGCAACCTCAACCAACCTCAAGTTATAAATAGCAGAATTGAGTGAAAAGTAGGGGTTGGCAATTCAGAGGAGAAAATAAAGAGTAAAAGAGAGAGAGATAGAGCTAGTGCCACCAAGAGGGAGAGCAACTCACAGAGGATACAAAGGGAGTTCGTGAGAGCTAAGGGGTTTCATTGGGTTGCTTGGTATGGAACCACCCTTAGTAGGAAACCCTGAACCCACTATACAAGTAAATTGCGAGCCCAATTCTAAGCTCGGTACCTTAAGCAGAATCTAGGTATGCACAATTGGCGCCATCTGTGGGAATCTCTTGCGTAGCTATGGTTCTGTTGAGATTCATGCGAGGAAAATGTCCGAAAGACAATCAGGGAGTTACGCTGAAAGTGGCTCTGGCAGATCTTCTCGGGGATCCAGTTGGCGGGAAAGAAGGCAAAAAAGGTTTGAAGATAGGGAGTATGAGCAAGGGGAAGAGCAGTCTAGTCTTGGAGAAGGGTCGTTTCAAACACACCGGGCATTATCAGGCACCTCGGGGCATGAGCGTTTTGACAAAAGGGACAAGGAACTCGAATGCTTATGTAGATTGGTAAGGGATTTGGAGTTTGAGGCAAGAGGTAGGCGTTGGAGAAGAGACCACGAGGAGTGTGCAGAGGGGTCAGCTAGTGTAGGGGGTGGCTATGGGGAGACATCTCATCAATCCGGTTCCTATCGACACGGGGATCAGTCTTAAGAATATGTAGACCAGGACTTAATTTCCCCGGAGGGGCGACGACCACAAAATGCCGCCATGGATGCTATGAGCCGAGCATTGCATAGAGCTGCTTGATTACCGTTCTCGAGTCATATCAAACGGGCATCGATGTTGAGCAGATTTACTAAACCTCCATTTAACTCTTATGACGAGAAAACGGATCCAGTAGAGCATGGAAGTCATTATATCCAGATGATGTCTTTGCATAGTCATAATGACGTGTTGATGTGTAAGGTTTTTCCTTCAAGTCTCGGGCCCACTGCTTTGAGGTGGTTCAATGGGTTGAGGAAGGGCTTGATTCATAGTTTTGCTGAGTTGATTCAAGAGTTTGGGGTCCGGTTTATGAGCTGTAGCCGAATGCCACAACCCATAAACGCGTTGCTGTCTATGAAGATGGGAGCCAGGGAAACTCTTCGAAGCTACACTAGTCGGTACTAGGAACTATACAATGAGATCGGTGGGGGTAATGAAAAAATTGCAGTTAGCACTTTCCGGTTGGGATTGTACGAGGATTCCGAATTACGAGATATGTTGACAAGGAGGCTTCCTAAGGATATGAGGCAGTTGATGAGGTGTATAAAAGAGTATAAAAGGTTAGAGGATGATCGACAGTAGAACAAAGGCAAAGCCCCAATTACGAGTCAGCCCCAGTAAGGGGGTTTTCAGTCAAGGCCCCGGAAGGATTCGAGGATCCAGGAATCGGGCGCACAAGCAAGGGAAGTAAACGTGACGTTCTAGAAGCTAGTGCACAGAATTGTGGATCGAATTAAGAATGAACCATACTTTCGGTGGCTAAACAAGATGGGGGGTGACCTATCAAGAAGAAATCAGAACCTATACTGCACTTATCATAGGGATAAAGGGCATACCACCGAACAATGCAGAGTGTTAAAAGATCATTTAGAGCAGTTAGTAAGGGCGGGGTACTTAAAAGAGTTTGGTATGGACCCAAGAAATTAGGAGGCCGAGCAGGGTACCCGACCCCAAGGGAATCCTCTTCCACCACCTTTAAGAGTGATAAAGGTCATCTATGCAGCTTCAAGGGGTACCCTAGTGACCAAAAGGAGAGGGGTACTGGTAGTGGCTCCGGTAGAGAGTTGTCTAGACGAACAACCCTCTGAGAAGAAGTTGAAGTTTACTCAGGAGCCTATTGCCTTTAATGATGATGATCTGGAAGGAACGATTCAGTCGCACAACAAATCTTTTATGATTACAGCCTAGACAAATGGTTTTATAGTGAAAAGGGTGTTGGTAAACCAAGGAAATGGTGCTGAAGTGATGTATCCCGACCTATTCAGAGGGCTTAACTTGAAGAATGAGGACCTGTCTAAGTACAATATACCCCTGGTAGGGTTTAATGGTCGTATGGTGATCCCAGAGAGGCAGATTTTACTCCTCGTAAACATGGAAGGCAAGTAAGTAATGGTGACCTTTATAGTGGTCAATTCGTTTTCTCCATATTTGACAATTCTCGGAAGGCCATGGATTCATGCAATGAGGGCAGTTCTTTCTACCTTGCATGTTAAGGTCAAATTCTTCACAGAGCACGGTATTACTATAGTAAGGGGAAACCAGCAAGTGGCCAGGTAATGCTTAGTGGCCACTGTTAACTGGGAGATTAAACAAAAAGAACCAGTCGAGGAAGTCCTTTTATAGAAATTACAGGAACCCTAAGGGGGAATGGGGGCTAGCTGTGCTGAGGACTTAATAAGAGTGAAGACACTGCTAAACAAGGATAGGAGTTTTCAGATAGGAGTAGGTATGAAGGACGAAGTTAGGGTGGAGATGTTGTTATTGCTTGTACAAAATGTGAATGTATTTTCTTGGAGCCCGTATGAAGTGCTCGTGGTAGACCTCGAATTTATAGTTCACAAGTTTAATGTAGATCCAGTATTTCCTCCCAAGAAGCAGAAGTCAAGGAGATCAGCTAAGGAGCACGTTGAGGTAGTTAAGCAAGAACCCTAGAGGTTGAAAGAAGCAGGGGCGATAAAGGAGGCTTTCTTTCTAGAATGATTTGCAAATACCGTAGTGGTGAAAAGAAGAATGGGAAATGAAGGGTCTGTGTAGATTTTAATGATTTGACCCTTTCCCCATGCTGAAGATCGATCAACTGGTAGATGCTACGTACGATGTAGAGGTTAATCCCGATTAGATTAAAGCTGTAGAATGCCTCAAGCCGCCAAGTAATCCAAAGGAAGTCCAGGTGCTGACCGGCATGCTAGCTGCCTTAATTCGGTTCATTTCCAAGTTTGCAGACCGGTTCCATCCATTTTACCAACTTCTGAAAAAATAAAAGGGATTCCAATGGAACAAAGAATGTGAAAAGGCTTTTTAGGATTTAAAGGAATATTTGGTACAGGAACCTATGTTGTTAGCCCCAGAGCGCAGTGAGGATTTGTTCATGTATCTCTCGGTGTCCGAGCATGCCGTGAATGCCGTGATGTTGAGGGGTCAAGGTGTGCAGCAGCCAATATATTATGTCAGCAAAACTTTGGTCAATGCCGAGATGAGGTATTTGCCTCTGGAGAAGTTGGTGTTAGCATTAATACATGCTACAAGGAAGTTGCCCCACTATTTTCAAGCTTACACCGTCTATGTATTAGCCAAGTATCCTTTGCAGTCATTGTTGAATAGATCTGATTTCACGGGCAGGATAGCCAAGTGGGGAACTTAGCTAGGCTCTTTTGACATTAGATACATACCTAGGAGTTCGATGAAGGGTCAAGTTCTCGCTGATTTTGTTGCAGAGTTTTCCCCGAAGAGGGAGATGGAGATGGTTTGTCATGTAGAGGTTCACTCGTGGAAGGTATTTGTGGACAGTGTGTTTAGCACACTGGGGGCTGGGGCTATGGCTAGAATTGTCATCATCACCCTGGAATGGATAAGGTCAGAACATTCTTTTATGTTGGATTTTAGGGCTTCCAACAATGAAGCTGAGTATGAAGCCCTACTTGCCGGATTGAGAGCTATTTTGAACCTGGGTGCTAGGGAGATAGAGGTTTACTCAGATTCTCGATTGGTGGTCAATCAAGTGCAGGGCAATTTTAAAGCCAAGGATCCCCGAATGATGACGTGCTTATGGTTGGTAAAGTAGAGTATGAACCGGTTTCTGAAAGTAAAGGTGGTACAAGTAGCTACAGGGCAGAACCGGCATGCCGACTCTCTGGCCACTTTGGCGTCATCATTGACCAAAGAGGTACCTCAGTTAATCAAAGTGGAGTTGGTGGCGGAACGGAGTATTGATGCAAGGGCAGGTGTTTCAGTGGTAGAAATATCTGAGCTGTGTTGGATAGATCTGATCATTGACTTTTTAGCTGGGGATCGAATGCCATCTAATGAAAGAGTAGCAGACCGGGTACGCCAAGTAGTTGCTCAGTATTGGTTATCAGCAGACCGTAAGCTGTACCGAAGGTCTTTCAGAGGGTCGTACCTTCAGTGCTTGCACCCTAGCAAGGTTGGTAAGCTCTTGACCAAACTTCATGAGGAGGTGTGCAGTAGTCATGTTAGGGGACGTTCATTGGCCCACCGAGCAATGACCCAAGGATTTTGGTGGACACAGATGCATAAGGATGCTGCCGAATATGTACGGAAGTGTGAGCAGTGTCAAAAGCATGCCCCGTTGATTTATCATTCGGGAGGGAGTTTGAATCCTATTAGTAGCCCATGGCCCTTTGTGCAGTGGGGCTAGACATTGTTCGTCCGTTCCTTCGGGCTACAGGAAACTGAAGATTTGTTCTAGTAGCTGTGGACTACTTCACTAAATGGGCGGAGGCTGAGGCATTGACCAATATCCGAGATGTAGATGTTAAGAAGTTTGTGTGGAGAAATATAGTAACAAGATTTGGAGTGCCAGAATCCCTAGTATCTAATAATAGGTTGCAATTTGATAGTAATGCCTTCCGCAAGTTCTGTAGCGATCTCGGTATCAAGAACAAGTATTCCACCTCGGCATATCCGCAGAGTAACGATCAAGCTGAGGCCACTAACAAAGCAATTGTGAACGAGTTAAAGAAAAGATTAGAGGGTACTAAGGGTAGATGGGCCGAGGAATTGCCTAACGTTTTGTGGGCATACCGAACGACTCCCAGAAGGTCCACGAGAGAAACTCCATTTTGTCTAACATATGGAACAGAAGCAGTCATACCGGCCAAGGTAAATTTATGCAGTGCTCGGGTTACAGGATTTGCCCTTACCGAGAATGATGAGTTAATGGTGAAGCAGCTAGACTTGTCAGAGGAATACCGGGAATCAGCAACTACATGGCTAGTAGAATATCAACAAAAACTAGCCCGGTGGTATAACAAGGATATGAAGAAGAGGGAGTTTAGCACTGGAAACTTGGTACTACGAAAAGTAGTAGGGAACACACGAGACATCAATGCAGGAGAGTTGGCCCCGACTTAGGAAAGGCCATATAGAATTACCGCAATTGCTGGGGCAAGAGCATACTATCTAGAAGACTTGGATGAAAGACCGCTTCCCCGGCCATGGAATGTTTACAATTTGAAAAATTTTTACCGCTAACCATTGATGTATAGTAACTTGGGTTGAGTATAATGTAATATGTGAACATTGTTTATGTGCGCGGGTGTATTCATACTCTAGTCTTCATCATTATTAAATTGTCGACTAGCGAAGGACAGAAACCTGTGCCCGGTTCGATCTTAATCACTTAACAGGTGGAAACCTAATGTTTATTTTCTCTAAGGATAGAAACCTATACTCGGTTCGATCCTAATCATCGAACAAACCTAATCTTTATTTACTCTAAGTATAGAACCTGTGCTTGGTTCGATCCTAATCACCGAACTGGTAGAAACCTAACGTTTATTTTCTCTAAGGACAGAAACCTGTACTCGATTCGATCCTAATCACTGAACAGGTGGAAACCTAATCTTTATTTTCTCTAAGGACGGAAACCTATGCCTGGTTCGATCCTAATCACTAAACAAGTGGAAACCTAATCTTTATTTACTCTAAGGACGGAAGCTTATGCTCGGTTCGACCCTAATCACCGAATGAGTGGAAACCTAACATTTTTTTTCTCTAAGGATAGAAACCTGTACTCGATTCGATCCTAATCACTGAACAAGTGGAAACCTAATCGTTATTTACACTAAGGACAAAAACCTATGCTTGGATTGATCCTAGTCACCGAATAGGTGGAAACCTAATGTTTATTTTCACTAAGGACAGAGACCTGTGCTCAGTTTGATCCTAATCATCGAACAGGTGGAAACCTAATCTTTATTTTCTCTAAGGGCGAAAACCTGTGCTCGGTTCGATCCTAATCACTGAACAGGTGGAAACCTAATGTTTATTTTCACTAAGGACAGAAACCCTAGCTCGGTTTGATCCTAATCACCGAATAGGTGGAAACCTAATCTTTATTTTCTCTATGGGCAGAAACCTGTGCTCAATTCAATCCTAATCACCAAACAGGTGGAAACCTAACTTAAGCTCAATTCGATCTCGATCACCAAACCAGTGGTAACTTAGTCCCTATTTTTCCAAAGACAAAACAGGTCACCAGAAGAAGTGAAGTCCTTATCCCTGCTATACTCAAGGCAACGACGCTCGGTTAAGGCCAATCACCAATTAAGAGTAAATCTCAATTCCATTTCACAATCACTATAAATAAATAAAATAAAATAATATGGCAAAATTTAATAACAATGCAGAAATTATTTATAAAAATAACCAGATGGACATCCTACCACCACATCATGGTGACTAAGTAAACCAAAATAAACACGAATTAAAATAAAACCATTGTTCTGTCACCACATCCCAGTGACCATAGGCAAACCGAGCAAATAAAAAACAAATAAAGAAAAGAAGAAGCAAAGAATAAGGCAAGTTAAACACTGGGCTTAAACAGTAGGGTCAGTAGGCTAAAGTGGGGCAGCATCCACGGTAGGCTGTGCTGACATGTCCTCGGTAGGCTGAGCAGTAGGAATTGTCTGAGCTTGAACATCCCCAGCAGTCTAGGCATCGTGCAACGCGGCATTAAGGTTGCTGGTGACTTCAAGATCAACTTGTTAGGTTCTAAGGAATTAGGAACTAATGTATTAGAACTTCAATTTGTAATGTTGGAAAACCATGATCAAAAAAATCTTTAGTCTTGTTTTAGACTTGCTCAAAGTATGTCTTATTATGTAAAGTTGGAATCGAGTTACTACAGAATTCACTGTGCAGATCTGTCAGGCTCGATCGATCGAAAATTAGACTCAATCAATCGAAAGTCGTGTAGATCATTTTTCTGCAGAATTTTCCAACTCAGCCCTAACCCATTTAACGTGTAGGGTTTTATGTTTTGCCCTAAGTATATAAGGGAAAACCCTAGCCACGTTTTTAGAGTTCTGTTTTGCTATGTTTGTGAATCTAATTTTTAGATCTAGAGGTGTTTACCTTCACATACACTTAGGGTTTCCAAACTCTAGATTCATGTCAAGAGATTGGTAAATCATACAATTGCAGAATCAAAGAGTTTTAAGATATACAAGCAGGTGTGCTTGTGCTTTGCCGAGAATTTAAGGAAAGAAGGAGTCCATGGTCTCGGAGCTTTCACGTGGTCGTGGTAGTAAGTTTCCTACAGGCAGGTAGTAATAGGATGTTAATGGCCTAAGTCTCTATTGTGTAAACTTCAATTCTTTCATAGTGAATTCGTTTTACCTTAAGGATAGCTAGGTTAAATCCTTCCCAGGTTTTTACCGGTTTGGTTTCCTGGGTCATCATATCATGTGTTTTTTATTATTCCGCACTTTTACATGATATGATATATTTGTGTTAACCTAGATTTGTTTAATTTACCTAAGTTAATCACTTGGCTAATTATCTAGGTTAATCTGTTTGGGTTTAAGAGGTCTAAACAACTTAACAAGTAGTATCAGAGCGGGTAGCTTTTTGTTTTTGATCCTTTGATCTTTAAGCTGATCCTTGACCCCTGTTGTTATGAATTTTCTTAAAATCTTCGCTTTAGTTTGCCACATTGTCTACTTGGTGTGCTTGTCTTTTGTCATTTTTGTTAAATCTTTTCTTGAGTATCTTGGTATAATCACTTATGATGAAAATTACTTGTGCTACACTTATGATGAAATTTACTTGTGCTTGTCTTTTGTCATTTTTGTTGAAGGCACGTGATTCTTGTCTTTGGTATTTGGATAGTGGTTGTTCTAGGCACATGACAGGAAATAAAGTTTTGTTCAAGACACTCTTTGAAGGAAAGATTGGGACAGTCACATTTGGAGATGGAAGCAAATCTGTGATCAGAGGCATTGGCATTGTGGATATTCCAGGATTACCAGTCTTTGAAGATGTTTGGTATGTGGATGGACTGAAGGCAAACTTACTCAGCATAAGTCAGATTTGTGATAATGGACTGAATGTTCTCTTCACTAAGCAAGAATGTAAGATACTTGATGAAGGAGGTGACTGCATGTGTATTGGTATGAGGACAGCTGACAACTGTTATGGTATCACTCCAAGTATAAGTAATAAATGTTTCAGTGCTAAGATCAATCAAGTTGACTTATGGCATCAAAGGTTGGGACATGCTAGTCTCAAGCAATTAGAGAAGATTTCTAAATGTGATGCAGTTATTGGGTTGCCCAAGTTTAAGAAGATTGAAAAATGCATCTGTGGACCATGTCAGATGGGTAAACAAGTGAAGTCCAAACATCTGTCTGTAACTGATGTTCAAACTACAAGACCTTTGCAGTTGCTGCACATTGATCTCATGGGTCCTACTAGAGTTCAGAGTTTAGGTGGAAAGAAGTATATTCTCGTTGTTGTGGATGATTTTACCAGATTCACATGGGTTGTACTTTTGAAAGATAAAGCTGAGGCTCCTGAAAAGATGATCCATTTGTGCAAAAATTTGCAATTAGAAAAAGGAACTGTGATAGCCAGAATTAGAAGTGACCATGGAAGAGAGTTTGAGAACACAAGACTGGCTGCTTTTTGCAATAATCAAGGCACACATCAGGAATTCTCTTCACCCAAAACACCACAAAAAAATGGAATAGTGGAAAGGAAAATTTTTGCTCTTGAGTATATTCCAACTGAACGTCAGAATGCTGATATTTTCACCAAACCACTTGATAAAGGCAAGTTTGAGACTCTTCGTCAAGTTATTGGTGTGATTCTTTGTCCTTAGTCATTCTTGACTTTCATGGTCATTGTGCTTCATTGTTCTATCTTTTGTGACCATTTTTTTTAGGATTTGCATTGCATAACATTCATGCATTTCATTCTAGGTTGTTTATTTTCTTTATAAATAAAAATGTGTGCAAAATGTGTTTTTGCTATATTTTTCTTGAATTTGAAGACAAGGTTGGTCAATCTATTTTACATAACATGTCTATGTATTTTGTTTAGCTTAGATGAGCTTATTTTATTGCACTTTGCTAGTTTGAGTTTTGTAGTGCATGTTGTGTGGGAAGATGTTATAGTTGTTGATCACATGATCTTGATCTTGAAGTCATATGTCTTTGATTGTCAGACTTGAACTTTTTGAGAAAGGCATAAATAACCATCTCACCACTGTTTATTAGCCAATTATGAACACCTTAGTGTATATCGTAAGATTTTGTGCTCGAGAAAGTGTAGCACATGCACAACAAGAACATAAGGTGTAGCCTCTATTAAAATGCTAAAATTGGTATGTGCATTATTGGGCTATAATGAATTCACAATTCAAATAAAATTGATGTGTACATTATCCCGACTTTGTTAATAAGTTTCTGATCAATTAAAATTGATATTAATTATGAGGCAAATCAAGAAACTTACATGATTGCAAGCTTTTATTCTAGGAGATGTGAGAGTTATATGATGTTACTCTTTAAGTTATAGTCTCTTTCAAATTCATGTGATGAATTTTGTAGAAATTGTGATTGATCACTATGTGTATATCATCTTACATGTTTCTCAAGCTTCTGCTAGTTGCACACAATACACAAGTTATTCTTTGCTAAACTATGTACATGTTATTGTGTGATTTTTGGTCTGACCAACCAAGTTTGAAAATATCTTGAAATTGATGCAGAACATGTTTGCTGTTTGAGTTCTTGAGGAAAATTAAAAGATAATCTTGTTTTGGGGGATCTGGGATAATTACATGTGTTTTTGAAAAACATTTCATCTCATACTCATGCATTTTATTCATAAAATTTAATGCTTTGAGGAGTTTTTGCACTAAAAATGCTTCGTTTTTCAAAATTTTTTTTTTTCCAGAATTTCGATCGATCGAGTCTGTTTTTCGACCGATTGAAATTGTTTCAAAAAAACCCTAGAAAGTTTCTATATGTTTCGATCGGTACTTGACTGGTTTTGGATCAATCGAAGGATTTTTGACCGATCGAATCTATTTTTCGATCGATTGAAAATCGGGCTGAGAGTGTTTTTTTAAAAGATTTCCTTTCACGTGTTCTTCACTTTTTCAAAAACTTTTCAACTCTTTTTTGTCCCTCACCAACCGGTCAAGCCACCTATTGCTATTTTTGTCGTTTTCCTCTAATCTTTTTGTAAAAGATCACTCTCCCAAGGCCGATAAGACTCTTTTACCCTTCTTTTTGGTTTTATTTTATGTTTTTCATGCATAAAATCATGCATTCAATGGGTATTTTCGGGATTCTTCTTTGAATTTGTTGTTGCTTTGGTTGTTTTCTTCCACAATGATTTGTTGGGCTTTTGTGGGGACACCATATACAAATGTTACAAGTGGTTTAATTTGGTGTTTTATGAAAATTTTGAAAATCTAGGGCTTGAAATTGCCAAATTTGGGGGTTTTGTTCAAATTGATGAAATTTGATGAAATTGGCTTGTTAGATTAATTAATTTGATCATTATATTGAGTTTTATAACTATTGTGTTGATCAATTTCTCAATTTGTTGTGTTTTGTATAATTGGGTTTTTGAACATTGGGAATTTTTTATATAAATTTCATGCTCAAGCCAATTTTGTGAATTTGGATCATATTTGAACTGTGTCACTGCATTAGTTCATGCATCATTTGCATATCTTGCTCATACATCATATAAAATTGTTATTTCTATACTTTTTGCTGTGCTTACTTGCAGTCTGCCCTTGGTTTTTGTCTATTCTTTTCTTTCTGTGTCTCTCTATTCTGTCCTTAGCATCATGCCTAGGAAAACCAAAGCCCATAGGACTTCTGTTCCTTCACCTTCTTTTGATAGTGATAGGTTTCCTAGTGAGAAGAATCAAGAGACATATGAGACCCTTAACCTTAGGCGTTATATTTGGGGTGAGCGTAGGGTCAATTTAGATGAGGTTGATGATGAGGTGAGGCGTAATTTTGAGCGTCGGGGCTGGTTACCTTTGCTAGATATAGATCATCCGCCTCCGGCCACCTTGATTAGAGAGTTCTACTCGAACCTCTCTATCCACGTCTATGATTCCAACACTCTAGTTAAGAGTTGGATACGAGGTGTGGAGTATCGCATTACCCCTTCGGTAGTGTCTGATGCTCTTGGGGTGCCTGTGGTTGATCATCCTATCTTTCCCTATGATGAGTCTCCGCCTCTTGATGACGTGATGTCTTACATCACTGGGTCTTCTATTCAGTGGGGTTCTGATCAAGATATGCAAAATTGGCTTGAGCATGAAATAACAAGTGAGAAATGGGCCACAAGGAAAGGAATGACATGCAAAATTGGCTTGATGAGAAATGGAATAACAATTCCTTTGCTTAAGCCAATTTTGCAAAATTTTGTATGTCATTCCTTTTCATGAGCAAGATGAGAAATGGGCCACAAGGAATGACATGCAATCCTAATGAAGCTTCATTACCTTTTCTTTAAGATTGCATGTCATTCCTTGTGGCCCATTTCTCATCTTCACACTATCCCGATTGAGCGATGTGTGTTTTTGTATGCTCTTGTCACTGATGCTCCTATTAGTTTTCCACATCTGTTTCTTTGTTCTTTAAACGAAGTGCATTGGAGTAGTTCTATGGCTCATACTTTATTCTTTCCTGTCTTTATTCATAGGATTCTTCTTCATCTAGGTTTAGGTAAATTCCTTGCTTCTGAGCCCGTTCATATTATTACTCCTATTGGTGCTACCTTTCTGAGGCAAAGGGCTGCTCAACTTCGAGCTAGCTCTAAGCGTCCTAGGGTAGAGCTTTCTGGTATCACTCCACCTCCTTCTTCTTCTACAGATGCTCCTGCAGCTGAGACGTCTACTGATCCTATTGTTGCTGATGTTCCTCCACCTTCTCCTTCGAATGTTTCTAATATTCGTCGGACTTTGGACATTGTCATGACCGTTCAAGCCGCTCATGGTCAGCTTCTGGTGGGTGTACTTGATGAGCTTCGAGCTTTAAGGGCGGATTTGGCGAGTTTTCGTCGTTCTCCTCCACCGCCTCCTTTTGATGATGAGTGAGTGCCCTTTAGCAATTCGTCATAAAAAGGGGAAGTACATTCTAGTGTGGAGTACATATCTTGTAGGTAAGATTTTTGTCTTAGGGGGAGTTTTTTGTATCTTTATATGATACTGAGGAGCTTGTGAAGCTTTTAGATTGTATCTAGGTACTTCATTATGTATTTACATTTTTTGGCTCATGATAGGGAGAGTTTTTCTTTTAAGATACATTTTTATGTATATGTTTCTTGTTTCACTATGCTACATTGCTTATCGATTTATATTTATGATATTATTCATGATATATGTCTTTATTTTGTGTTATGTGAAATCAAGAAGTTTTTTTTTCTATATTACTTGTATTTTCCACACATGCGTTTATGTGTTTGTTAAGTGTTACAAGAATATACAGGTTGATTCAGTCGTGCTGCTGTGTACTTTTGCAATTGATAGATAGTAGTTAGGTTGAATTTGTTAGTAGGGCTGTTTTTTTTTTTTTTTTTTTTTTTTTTTTGTAATAGGCTGTTTACTTTGTGAACTTTGAGCTTTTTGTTAAGTCTGTGTTTTGTCACGGATTGCCAAAAGGGGAGTTTGTTAGGTTCTAAGGAATTAGGAACTAATGTATTAGAGCTTCAATTTGTAATGTTGGCAAACCATGATCAAAACAATCTTTAGTCTTGTTTTAGACTTGCTCAAAGTATGTCTTATTATGTAAAGTTGGAATCGAGTTACTGCAGAATTCACTGTGTAGATCTGTCAGGCTCGATCGATCGAAAATCATATAGATCGTTTTTCTGCAGAATTTTCCAACTCAGCCCTAGCCCATTTAACGTGTAGGGTTTTATGTTTTTCCCTAAGTTTATAAGGGAAAACCCTAGCCACATTTTTAGATTTCTGTTTTGCTGTGTTTGTGAATCTAATTGTTAGATCTAGAGGCGTTTACCTTCATATACACTTAGGGTTTCCAAACTCTTGATTCACGTCAAGAGATTGGTAAATCATACAGTTGCAGAATCAAAGAGTTTCAAGATATACAAGCAGGTGTGCTTGTGCTTTGCTGAGAATTCAAGGAAAGAAGGAGTCCGTGGTCTCGGAGCTGTCACGTGGACGTGATAGTAAGTTTCCTACAGGCAGGTAGCAATAGGATGTTAGTGGTCTAAGTCTCTATTGTGTAAACTTCAATTCTTTCATAGTGAATTCGTTTTACCTTAAGGATAGCTAGGTTAAATCCTCCCCAAGCTTTTACCGGTTTGGTTTCCTGGGTCATCATATCATGTGTTCTTTATTATTCCGCACTTTTACATGATATGATATATTTGTGTTAACCTAGATTTGTTTAATTTACCTAAGTTAATCACTTAGCTAATTATCTAGGTTAATCTGTTTGGGTTTAAGGGGTCTAAACAACTTAACACAACTAACTCCACATGAGAGTCAATTGCGTGCACCAACTCCCTCATGCTGGGGGTATCCTCTTCATCGTCGACACTGAAAGGATTCTGAATGGGGTGGAAGAGGCCCCAAGAAGGGAAGTTGCTCAAGATTCCTTAGTAGGGAATCGTTAGGCACTCCCATGGCTTGTAGAGTGGCTATCCATCCTTCCTCGAATCTATGCCTCTATGCTTGATAGACAATGGGTTCCATGGAGTTTTCGGAGTCCGCAAAGCCCTCGTTATACCACTTCTCTTCATAAGCTTCAAGGGCCGCCTTGAGGTTGACAATCTCATCAGCCTGTGCCAAATTCAAGCTCTCCGCTTCAGCCAATTTAAGCTCTATTCCCCCTAACTTCACGTCCATCTCAGTCAGCCTCTGCTCTGCCAGTATCTGGGCCTTCTCGGATGCCTGAGCCTTCTTCTCGGTGGCCTAGGCAACTTTGCCCTTGTCCTTCGCAGTAGCTACAACAACATCTTTCAAAGCCTTTTCCTAGTCAGCGTCCTCAACAGCCTCCTTCAGCTAGTCTCCTATTACATGAACCAATTGTGCGGCCTAGTAGTGCAATAACAATGAACATGAAAAGGAAAAGAAATACAAGTACATTCGTATAAGAGAGAATAAGTGGTGCATTACTACTATTGTATGCCACTGCAACTGGGTAGCTGGAGACTCGTCAATGCCACCTGAGAAAAAGTGCACATCTTCCAAAAATTGAAGGCCCTACACTAGGCTTTGAGCAACGCGCCCACCCTCGCCATGGGCCCACGTCCTAACACTGGCCGTTTGGGAAGAGATTCATTCCCGAGCCTGAAGATGGTCTACCAACCCAATTCTGGGCAGGAAGAGGATGCCATATTGGACCTAGCTTGCATAGCTGAGCGGACGCCGCCAGCAGGTTCTTGAATGGCTATGCCTCTTGATATCCAGGGTGGTGGGGGTTTTGGAGGAGCATTCGAGACTTTTGGCTGTTGGTCGGCTGTGCATTGCCTTTTTCGGGGTCGAGTATGAGGAGGAGGGGAGGGAGTCTGACCCCTGCCTTGGGTTTGTTGCTGTTACGCCACTAGACGGGAACTGGGCAAAAAACGGTCGAGGGTCATTAATCGTTTGACCACCATCTCGTCTTCGCCTTGGTCGGTATCTACTTCGGAAGAACTTACTGACTCGGCTGCTACTTTCTCGGCCGAATGAACTTGGGCTTGGGGCTATTCAACAGGTCTATGGACAGTACGATTGTGGGAGACAAAATTTGCTGAATCGTCTATCACTGATGCTAATGATTCTGCTCTAACTAGCTGGGGACCAAAATCCCGAGCTTCACCTACAGTGAGATTAGGGGAAGGAAATTGGGATGTCGTACATCAATGTACGACAGTAAGGGGCTATCCACTAACAGGGCTTGTTCGAAGGGCTGCCAAGTGGAGCAGACTGGATTACAACTAAGTATGAGATGAGATGTCTGGAGCTGCCCATCAAAATTCACAAATATCTCTAATCAGAGCACAAAATTTAGATCTCTCACATGCACAACTCTGATGTTTGATCTAAACCTTTTACCTTCTACATCAAAAAAGACGTAAATAGGTTAATACTTGTTTCAACAAAAATAAGGACTAACAAAACACTAAAATCAAAACAATTAAATATGTAGGGTACTGAGTGGTGAAGTTGGGCAAGTGACAGTTGCCGCTCACCAGGACTTACCTTCCCGCCGAGTTTCTGTTAGAAACGGGAAGACACGATATGAGTCGTACCCGTACATCCCTAACCTTAAGGTAGTAGTCAGATTTAATGTTACCACATAAAATGTACATAAAGTTTATGTCATGGTGGTCTAGTTGTAACTCGTATATTTGTGGTTTAAGCGGCTAACGCAACTCACTACTCGGTAAAAATTAAGAGAAAGTTGGTTAGGACATAAACCGTAAAACCTAAAGGTACTGAGTATAAGGGAGTCCATGGGAAATCTAACCCCCCCCCCCCTTCCAACATGGCCATTAAAGGGAAAAACACTACATGAGGGCATCGCTAAAGAGCGATGTCACCCTTATGGCAATAAGCTACATCTACATCCCCAAGAATATTGTAAGCCGCCCTAAAATTAGGCAGAGTTGCTTCAGTGTGAAGAAGGTGTGAATAACCCATTCCTAATACTAGAGTGAGGAAAAGAAATTGAAGAAAAAGGAAGAGGGAACGAGGAAACTTACTTAGGGCCCTAGGAAGTGCTGCTCTTGGTTGGAGAATCTATGCACGAGAGGAGTATGCTCGGCAGAGAAAAAGTTGAAGGAGTAGGGAAGCAAAAAGTAGTCTGAAGAGGCAGAAGGAACTATTTATAAGGTGGAAGCATTTAATGGAAATGAAGTGGGAAAACCTTTTTAAATTCATTTTCGTAACTCCCACACGCATGGCCTCAGTTCACCAACCGTCAGGTCATGATTACGAATTGACTTGACAGCCTGACATAACGCTCCTTTTGAGAGGGTATTAATAACCATCTTGCTCATTTAATGGCTAACGGTTGGATTTCCTAAGGAGTCTCTAGCACCTTGTGGATTGTCCTCGATTCGCTCCCGCTAACCACACATGAATCAATAGGGGGCTATTGTACGGGTATGGCCTCAGGCCCATTGGGCCTTGGCCCGGACATTCTCAAGGACCAAAACTGAGACCAAACCTCATAGTAAGTCCATATCGTTTTGGATGCATAATAGACAAGCCCATGTCGGTAGTGCGTTTGCTCAGAACAGCCTACATCCCCAACAGCTCGGTATTGCCTTGGGGAGTAAAGCTACTGGGTGATCTTTTGGAGGCGAAATCAGTTCCAATGCCATTACCACTGTTTCCAATAGGGCATATTCCTTGTTAGGAATAATCACATTAGACCCCACCCACACAAGTGAGACCAGAATGTAATCATGAAACCTCCACCAAACTCAAGCTATAAATAGCAGAATTGAGTGAAGAGTAGGGGTTGGCAATTCGGAGGAGAAAATAGAGAGCAAAAGAGCGAGATAAAGCTAGTACCACCAAGAGGGAGAGCAACTTTGAGAGGAAACAAAGGGAGTTCATGAAAGCTAAGGGGTGTCATTGGGTTGCTTGGCAAGGAACCACCCTTAGTAGGAAACCCTAAGCCCACTATACAAGTAAATTGTGAGTCCAATTTTAAGCCCGATCCCTTAAGCAAAATCTGGGTACACACAACCTCCACTTATGAAGTTATATTATACTTTACGCAAAAATCAATGGATCTTATAAATTATACCCATGTGGCTTATTGTGGGTATGGAACATCATCACTTAGTTAAACTGTGTTTTTTCCCCTTTCGGATCTTATTCATTAAAATTTTAACTTTTTGAATGTGAAAGACAACTTTTGCTGCTAGAATTTCATCACTAAAATTTTTAAGAAAATACTAAAAACCATTTGCTTTACTTCCCCCATTAATTTAGGCATATGTTAAGTTTCTTTAACTTGTATAAGAAAATATCGTCTAAGCTATTAAAAATTCATATAGAAAAAAATTTATTGATATAAATTTTTATTTGATATATTCTGATTGAGCTATTTATTATTCCATGTTGGGCATGAGCTAAGAGAGATTATACAGTCATTTGGTGGACCACGTTATCTGTCCACCATTCCACTAAAAAATTTCCACTTGTTTAAAATTGCTGAGTCAGTGTTTTAAAAAAATTTCCAACTCAGCAATTTTAAACAGGTGTAAGTCTTTTAATGGAATGGTAGATCATGTCACTTGTCCATCATGTAGACCTTATAATTTCTCCCCAAGCTAGTAGGTAGTAAAGTTTGAACTGAACTAAATCTATCTTGTGCATAATGGCAGCTGTAATAATTGAGATAGCACACTAAAGTTACTCTCTCACAATAACTAAATAGTGGTTAAAAGATAAATGAAAAATGATCATGTTAATGAATACCCTTAAAATAATTGTTAATAAACCATCTTAAGAAAGTTTTTACATAATTTTCATGAGAAATAAAAAAAACCATAAAAAAAAAATGAATTGCTTTATCATTTTTTCATAAAATGTTTTTAATAAAAATAATTTCTAAATCAGTGACTTTAGGGAAACTGTTAACTTTTTCCAAAGAAAAATGTTAAAGTTATATTATATATAAAAATTTGGATTTTACTAATAGATACACTAAAAAGTTTATTGATGAATCATTTTATAAAACTTTTTATGGGAAAAGAAAAAAACAACTTTTTTTTTTTACAACTTTTTCAATGTTTATATAAGTGGTATTAAAACATTTCTAAAATAATTTATTAACAAATGCCCTAAAAATACCTATTAATTAGACTTTATTATGAAATATTTATAAATTGATGAGGCACTAAATGTGATATTGTGATTAGCCAACTCCAATAAGCTAATAATTAAATAAGTGAATGTTACAATAAATTTAATTAGTAAAATTCATACAAAAATAGGAACCTAAATAGTCAGATAGAGATTAACAAATGGTAACTAAGATAATTTGAAAGAGCTAGAATGAGAAAGAGAGTTATGGCCATATGGGAGGCGATTCCCTTATTAATGTTGTATCTGTGCTGCCTCTGGAATTTGTTCAGAATTACTGAGTGATTCCCTTATTAATGGGGGCCTGTAGTTTTGGTATCAGAGAGAGAGAGGGAGAGGTGAGGAAGAGAGAATATTGTGGTGAAATGAGGGGTGCTATTGAATGCGTTGGTCCTTCTATTTGGTTTCGGCAGTGTATGAGTTTTATTACACCCTGCAAAGCAAACCCTCTTTTTTTCTCTTTCTTGCTTTCTCCATAAATTCGATCCGTGATATTCCCATTTTTGCTCAACACTTCACAACTCTCCTTTCATCACATCCTTTGTCTTTTTCTTCTTTCGCGGGCTATATATGATCCAACAACGTTTAAAGAAGCTACTACGAGGGATAAGCAAAGAATGAATATCAGAGTATATCGAATATGTTTTGTGTTTGAAATAGTTGCTTTGATATTGGCCCCGCTCATTCAGAAAGAAGTACGCATTTCATGGCAAAAAGCTTGAGTTATAGTCATGGTTATGTACTTATGTCTTTGATTGAGCCGTGCCAATATCATAGTGCTTTTTCATGATTTCTCTCACCTATTTTTGAGTTGGAACTTGGAATATGAGTCATATTCAAAAGCAAGCGAATCATATTGAGGTTTGTATATATTTCTATAGCTTATTTTGTGCAGCTCTCTCTCTCTCTCTCTCTCTGTGATGAAAAAAAAAAAGATTGACAGAGAGAGAGAAAAATATGTGTGTGATGTTCTTCAACGATATATGTCTCTATCTATCTATATGTGTGTAATGTTCTCAACGAATATAAGCTACTATGAAGGCCCATTTAATGCTTATATTTTGTATCCTAAAATCTAAGAACACTATAGGGTTATGAATAACCTTTGAAAACAAAACAAGTCAGGGGCATGCTTTGCCTTAGGGTTATGCTTAGGAATGAACATGAGTTTTTTTAGAGACGTTGCGCAACTAGCTAGTAAGTTTTCTCTTCCTCACCTTTGCCAAAAAAATAAAAAAAGGAAAAAATTGTGTCTAACACACAATTCCCTCTCTCCTACATGAAGTACCATAAACCGCACTTTATTTGCAATGTATATTCATTAATATGTGTAAACAATGTTTTTAAAAGAGAAAAAAATCATCAAGAAATTTGTAACTCAATTGACACCTCATAAAGTTTCTAATAAAAACGTTCAAGGTTTAAATCTCCTCTCACCCATTATAATTATCGAATTATAAAAAAACAGGGGGCATTAATCAATATCTTGAAAGAGGAGGGAGTTACAGTACATTCAGCGTCACAATGAATATATACGACTGTCAAATTTCATAGATACCATTGTTATTGTCATCATCATCGTCATACTTATTGACTCATTCCATTAAAATAGCCGTGATTACACTTCAAAATACAAGTATATCTTCACTAATCAATAACTCAAGCAATTAATGTATAAAAAGTAAAATTGAACATAAAATGATTTTTTATATCTTTTAATTTTTTGTCAAAATATGAAATTTGATAATAGTACTACCATTTTTTTTTTTTTTTGGGTCTAAATTGAACATAATTTTTTGTCTAAAATTGAACATAATATGATTTTTTATATCTTATAATAGTACTACCATTTATTTTTTCATTCTCATTTAAATTATCTATAACATTCTTTACTCTTTTTTCTTTTTTCCCTTTCTGAATTATAGAAGTGTTGCTTAAAAAAATTATAGAATTGTGTACATATATAGTCTATGAACTTCTTTTTTTACAAGATTTTGCTTCACCTTCATGATAAATCACATTCACGATATGATTCATTTGTCTTATACAATAAAGCATAGATTACAAAAACATTCCTTTGAGGTAACGATATTCCGCCCTAAAACATAAGAGAAATCAATACATTTGTCATTCCATTAAACCTCTTAACAAAAGAATGTAAAAAATATATATTCTTTAAAAATTCTTTTAATTTCATTCTATTCACACACATATTCGTTGTGTGTTTGCATAAACAATAAATTAAAACATCCACACAAGACAACAATATTTAATATGATTCATCCAACTTCAAGCCTATGTCCATGGGCAACACAATCGAAATTCATTATCAAAGTATCAATAATATGGATTATAATAAAATTAATCAAACCTCACAACACTCACAAACAATACTCACAAATCTTACCAAAATAAACAAAACCTCTCATAAACACAAATTAAGGCACAAACCTTGCAACACACAAAACTCACAATTCCAATGCCTCAATACACCCCAAAACTTTCACACTCACAAAACAAACATTCAATACACAACCTCAAGTAATCTTTCAACCCAAAAAATCTACCAAATTATTTCTCAAAGAAATCCACTCAATATTCTTGTAAGAGCTTTCTCCTCTTCCCATATGGGAGGACCATTAGGTAAAAACTACCAAACTCTTTACAATGATGCCTATTACATATAAGACTCCAATTCTATCCTTTGTGGACTAAAAATACTTAATAACTTCTTTAAAAAAAAAAAACGTTTTTTCCTTCATATCAAGGAGAATCATTATCTTCCACATTTCCTTCCATGTATACTACCATTAAACAAGTTGCAAAGATAAAGAGGAAAGGCTGAAGGGTCAAAGAAAACCCCAGCTCCTCTTTTTGGGTGGGAAGCAAACAAGAAGTTGGTTGAGAAGAGTAAATGTGGGAAGTGGGGAGCGTTGGCCAATCTTAAATAAGAAACAGAAATTGGATGGGAGTTAAGAGGGAAGGAATCTGCTACCATTAATTTACAAGGACTTCCTACTATCACGTTTGCAGTCAGACAAAGATTCCCTTCTTTAACGCTCTCGAGAGAGAGAGAGAGAGATGCATGCCCTCTCCTCCCTATTTATTAGTTATTACTACCACTGCTATTACTTTCAGACAATCCCTTTTTTTAGTTGCCGTTACTGTTTAAATAATTTTTTATTTATTTTTAACGAAAATATTATTTTGATCCCAATATTTTTGAGTCACAGTCAATTTAATTCATACATTTTGATAACAATAAATTTTTTTTTTTTTTTTGGTAGCAGTAAATTTAGTTCCTGTTATTTTTAATTTTTAATTTACAATCAATTTAATCATTATCATTAACTCATTAACGAAAAATACTTACGTGACAAACAGTTTGCATTATTGGTACAAATGATGCTTTTGTTGCTTTTAAAATAATATTAAAAAATTTTAGTCAATAAATAAATGCCCACGCCAGCTAAAAATTAAAAAACAAAAACAAAAAGAACAACCATCTCTCTCTCCGATTATTTCTCTCTTCGAAAAATCAAAAGATCAGATCAAAAATATTTTTTTATTCCAAACTGAAATTTCATTCAATTCAAAGATGAAAGTATATTAATTAGAAAGACAAAAGAGATACAGAATGTAGAACATGCAATACCCCTAACGGTTTTGTACCCTTCCAAATTTGCGTATTGGTATTCTTCAAGCCATTTATACCAGTTCATGAGCTACCTTGTTATTCTCTCACCAGGTGTGCTAGAAATTGGCAGATTAAAAATTTAAAAAGCCTTGAATAATATGATTAATTGACCTCACTTCTTTTCAGAGTTTATGGCTTGATTCAAAATTAAAGCATCACTTTCAAAAATTGCTTTCGAAACTCCTATTTCTTGAGCAAACGTCACCATAGATCTATGTAGTTTTTTTTTTTTTTACACAAATCTAGCTAAAACCATAAATCTAAGCTCTAGTCAATAAGTGAGTAATAGAGAGATCCAGCCAAGACAACAACAATCAAAACCCATATGAGTTACTGGGTTCGAAAAGGGTGGAGGTGGATGGATTGGCCACAATGGACTCGATCCTGAACAAGGGATAGAAGGGTTTTACAAGTTGTGAAGGTGGCGATGTGTTTGCCTATTGCGGCGGCTGGACTGATGGCGTTGGTGGGGTTGCAATGGCGATTGGGAAGAGAGAATGAGATATTAGAGGAAAGAGAGGGAGAGGTTAGAGAGAGAAAGATCTTGATGTTTTTTTTTTCCTTTTTTAAAGCTGATGTGGCATTTTTTTTTTTTTTATGTTAACTAAAATTTTTAATATTATTTTAGAAGTCATATATACACACTGTTTGCCACATAGGCATTTCTGTTAGTGAGTTAATAGTATGGACCAAATTAACTGCAAGTTAACAATAACAGGAACCAATAATAAACTTGAAAGATATACCACAATAATAAACTTGAAAGATATACCACAATAATAAATTTAAAATTAGGCTAACATGAATTGTCTCAAATATTAGGCTAGATACGTGCGCAAGAGGGAGGTGAAGAGTAGAAGTATCAAAAATGGAAATGAATCAGCCTTTTGGATCCTTTTACTTAACAACTCATTTAGAATAATTACCACTATCCGTTTGGGCCTTTTCATTCTTCTGAAACACCTTATCTCACCATTAATTGTGTAACTCCAGCCCATCAGATTAATATTCAGCAATTAATCTTGTAACACCCATTACATCAGAATAATAGACCTAATTAATCAAATTAATTTGGGTAATAATTTCGTGAGGTCCATTGAGCCTATAAATAGACTCATTTAAGGCTCGTTTGGATAGCGTTTGGTGCGGCTACGTTTGTGGCTTTTTTTTTTTTAAGTCAGCATGTTTGTCACTGTTCATTGGCCATGAACAGTGATTTTAGGCCAATAAACAGTGACAAACACTGTAGCAAACAGTAAAAAAATATTTTTTTTTCAGTTTTCAATTTTTAGTTTTCAACAAAATAAGCGATATTCAAACGCATACTTAGACCCAATCCAAGTTACTGCAAAAAAAAAAAAAAAAAAAAAAAAAAAAAAAAAAAAAACACTAAAAAAATAGAGAGTTTCTTGGCAAAGAAAGGTGTTCTTTTTGGAGAAGCTTTGGGCTTGAACACTTTGTGCAAAAGTTGTTCTAGCCATACGACACTTGTTGGGCTGTTGTATCCTTGGGGAGACAAGTCAGAGAAGGTCTGCACTGGTTACAAAGTTTAGCCAATCAAGGACTTGAATCTCCTTAAAGAGAGCAAGTGTCGCGCCTCAGTCCAAATAGTGTTGTGTATTTTCTTTCTCTTTAAATTAAGTATTATTCAGTTTCTTGTTGTGTTATTTCTATTATTATTGTTTTTGCACCAACAATTTTAAGGAGATTCAACATATGGAGCCTACACAAGAGAAACCAAATGAGCTAGTTGGAGATCTCAACAAGCCCTTTCGCTTTAAGGGAGCCCATTTCAAGAGGTGGAAATGAAAGGTCCTTTTTTACTTGAATCTTCTCAAAGTCACCTACATCCTCACTGACAAGAATCCATCAAAAGTTTTTACCGAAGAAATGAGTGAGGAAGAATATAGTCTCCATCAAGAAAAAATAGATAAGTATACAAAAGATGAATATAATTGTCACTCTTATCTTTTGAATTGTCTTGCTGATCATTTCTATGATTATTATGATACAAATCATAATTTTGCTAAGAAAATTTGGAAAGCTTTACAAAACAAGTATGATACCGAGGAGGCTGGTGCAAAGAAGTATGCTACTAGTAGATTTTTCCATTACCAAATGGTGGATGGAAAATCAATGGTGGATTAAGCACAAGACTTCCAAATGATTGTGACAGAATTGAGATCCGAAAGTATAAAGATTGGAGACAATTTGGTGGTAGCTAGCATAATTGATAAACTACCACAATCTTGGAGGGAGTTCCAAAAGACTTTGCGGCACAAACAAAAGGAGACATCCTTGGAGATTTTGATCACACGCATCTGTGTGGAGGAGGAGGCTAGAAAACAAGATGCACTCATGACACAAGAGAGCAATGGTAATTCCACCACAAAGGTAAACCTTATTTCAGCCAATAATAATATGCCCAAAAATCATTTTCCAAGAAATGGTCAATTGAAGCATAAAAAGAGAGCCTTTAAAAATAATAATAGACCTCAAGGAAGGGGAAACCCGAATAAAAATTACAATAAGAACCAAGGACCCCTTTCATAATATCAATTTAATAGATCATGTTTTGTTTGTGGCAAAAGTGGGCATATTGCTCGATTTTGCAAATTTCGGAAACATGAATCTGTCCCACAGGCAAACGTAATCGAAGAGCCTTTAATGGCTATGATTACAGACATCAATATGGTTCAATATGTTGAAAGGTGGTGGGCAGATTCTAGTGCTAATAGGGACGTCTGCTATGATAAAAATTGGTTCAAGTTGTACACTCCTTTTGAAGAAGAAAAAACTATTATGTTTGGTGACTCTAGCAAAACCAAGATTCTTGGGAGTGGTGAGGTTGATTTGAAATTCACTTCTAGATGTGTACTAACATTGAAAGATGTACTATACACTCCGTCCGTGAGAAAGAATTTGATGTCAAGTTTTTTGCTTAACAAAGCTAGCTTCAAAGAAACTATGAAATCTGATAATTATATAATCACTAAAAAGAGATTATTTGTGGGCAAGGGTTATGCTTGTGATGAATATTTAAATTGAATATTGAGAATAGTAAAGCATCTACCAGTTCAGTTTATATGCTTTCTTCTGTTAATTTTTGGCATGCTCATTTATGTCATATAAATAGTAGATATGTGGGAATCATCAGTAGTTTAGGATTAATTCCAATACTATCAAAAGATTTTGAAAAGTGTGAAACTTGTAGTCAAGCCAAGATTACAAAAAGGCCTCATAAAAGTGTTGTAAAAAATACCGAATTGCTTGAGTTAATTCACTCTGATTTATGTGAACTTGAACGAATTTTAACTCGTAGGGAAAATAAATATATTATCACTTTTATTGATGATTTCTCAAAATATACAACTATTTATTTGTTGAAAAATAAAAGTGATGCTTTTAAAAATTTCAAGATTTTTTAAAAGAAGTTGAAAATCAATTCAGTAGAAAAATAAAAATAATAAGAAGTAATAGAGGTTGTGAGTATGAATCAAGTACATTCAACTTATTTGTTCAGTCTTTGAGAATTATCCATAAAATTACTACACCATATTCACCAGCTTCTAATGGTGTGGCTGAAAGAAAAAATAAGACTCTAATTGAGTTAACAAATGCTATGCTAATTGAATCTGGTGTACCTTTACATTTTTGGGGTGAAGCTATTTTAATTGCATGTCATGTTTTGAATAGAATGCCACATAAAAAGTTACATACCACACATTTTAAGATGTGGAAAGGACATAAGCCAAATTTGGGATATTTGAGAGTATGGGTTGTCTTGCTTATGTAAGGCTTACTGACCCTAAAATACCTAAATTATGTATAACAACTACTACCTATGCTTTTCTTGGTTATGAAATTAACAGTGCAACCTATAGATTTTTTTATCTTGAAAACAAAATAATTTTTAAATCTGGTGATGCAATTTTCCATGAAGAAAAATTTCATTTTAAATTGAAAAATAGTGGGGGTGAAGAAAATTATTTGTCACAACCTAGTTCTTCTACTTCTCATTTACAAAATCAAGAAAATTCTGAAATGGAACCAAAAAGGAGTAAAAGAGCTAGAGTTGAAAAGGATTTTGGTCCTAATTATTATGTTTTTAACATTGAGAAAAATCCCCAAAATTTAAATGAGACTTTAAAATCACCCGATACTATATTTTGGAAAGAGACTGTAAATGATGAAATGGTATCTCTACTTTCTAATAGAACTTAGAAATTAGTATATCTTCCATCGGGTTGTAAGACCATAGGTTGTAAATGGGTCCTTAGAAAAAAGTTAAAATTGGATGGATCAATAGATAAGTTTAAAGCTAGACTTGTTGCAAAAGACTTTAAACAAAAAACTGATCTTGATTTCTTTGATACTTTTTCTCCAGTAACAAGAATTACATCTATTAGATTGTTAACTGCTATTGCTGCAATTTTTGATTTGAAAATTCATCAAATGGATGTAAAAATTGCTTTTCTAAATGGGGACCTAGAGGAAAAGATTTATATGAATCAACCCGAAGGCTTTGTAGAGCCTGGACAAGAAAGTAAGGTATGTAAGCTAACTAAATTCCTATATGGCTTAAAACAAGCACCTAAGCAGTGGCATGAAAAATTTGATTCCTGCATCATTGAGAATGGCTATAAATCAAATGAATGTGATAAATGTATTTATTCTAAATCATGGAATAATTTACATGTCATTATTAGCCTCTATGTGGATGATATATTGATTTTTTGCTCAAATATGCATGTTATAAATGAGACAAAAAGATATGCTTAAAAGCCATTTTTGATATGAAAGATCCTGGTAAGGCTAGTTTTATTTTGGGCATGAAAATTACAAAAACATGTGATGGAATATTTCTTAATCAATCACATTATGTTAAGAAAATATTGAGAAAATATAATTTTCATGATCACAAAAGTGTAGCTCCTCCTTTTGATTATAGTGTTCATTTATTTCCTGTGAATAATGATGATGAGCTTTTTAATCAAAAGAATTATGCTAGTATCATTGGTAGTTTGCGTTATACTACTGATTGTACTAGACCTGATATTGCATATGCAGTAGGAGTGCTTAGCAAATTTACTAGCAAGCCTAGTAAAGATCATTGGCTAGCTATTGAGTGAGTCATGAGATATTTAATTAGTACCAAAAGCTATGGCTTATTTTTATAAAAAAAACACCCTGCTGTGATTGAAGCTTTTAGTGATGCCGATTGGAATACATTGTCAAGTGATTCTCTCTCTACTACTGGTTATATTTTTACCTTAGGTAGTGGTGCTATTTGTTGGAAATCTAAAAAGCAAACAATAATTGCTAATTCAACAATGGAAGCTAAATTGATAGCATTAGCTTCAGCTAGTGAAGAGGCAAATTGGCTTAGAGATTTGTTATATGAAATTCCACTTTGGGAAAAGCCAATTACACCTATATTAATTCACTGTGATAGCACTACCGCAATTGGTAGAGTTAAAAACCGTTATTATAATGGTAAATCCAGACCAATAAGAAGAAAACATAGTACCATGTGATCTTATTTAAGTAGTGGCAGCATAACTGTGAATTATATTAAATCTAATGATAATGTTGCAAATTCATTTACCAAGGCCTTGGCAAAAGATAGGGTCTGGAATACTTCGAGATGGATGGGACTAAAGTCCATAGAATCATGAGCCATGTATGAGGATATCCAACCCTAAGACCAGAGATCCTGAGAATTGGGTTCAATGGGAAAAACAAATCATATAATGGTCGTAAGAAATGCACTATTTATTTTTTAAAATTATTTATTTTGTAAATAATTTTTTAAATTGTTCATCCCTATGATGTAAGTGCATTTATTCTATAATGTGAAGAGGTTGAGTAAAACCTCTTAATGAAATTTGTAGCTCGTATAAGTGGGGTGTTAGAATTACAGGAGCACCCTTGACAAAATTTCACCTATGTGAGTGTGGGGGTGGGGCCACTCTCTATGAGATTTGAACTTAATCTCAAATACACTTATGAAACTGGGATCAACACACGGCCGTAAAGTGCTAGCTTTAAAAGCTCATGTCAACACCTAGGTTATTATGTGTAAGCAGTGACGCTTAATTTCCCTAAAACAGTCTTAGTTCAAGTCAGAAGCCACTACGACTCTGGAGTTGAGATCGCTGCTTTACTAAGTGAAGGTTCAATGCAGAGTACACCTTCATGATGCATAGTGACCCATATTTGCTTGGTAATCACTCTTTAACTAAAAATTTTAATATTAAAATGAGTGGGGGATTGTTGGAGTATTTTAATATTAAATAATTAAAATGAATAAATGTTACAACACAAATGTAAAGATGTGGGAGTGAATATGGAAGATGGGGAGTTAGTGAAAATGTTTAATCCCACATTGAAATGGAGAGAGACTATTTTATTTATTTTAATTGTGGTGATTAATGGGTGAAAATGAATTTTTTCAGATAGTAGGCTAAATACATGCACAAGGGAGAGGTAAAGAGTGGAGGTATCAAAAATGGAAATGAATTAGCCTCTTGGATCCTCCTACTTGATAGCCCATTCAGAATAATTACCATATCCGTTGGTGAGTAAATGACCGGAATTAATACTCCATTTTTACTATGAAAAATAAAGAGCCATTAACTCACTTAATGGACTATCCGTTGGGCTTTTCCATTCTTCAGGAACTCCTTATCTCACTATTAATTGTGTAACTCCAGCCTACCAGATTAACATTCAGCAATTAATCTTGTAACACCCACTACATCAGAATAATAGACCTAATTAATCAAATTAATTTGGATAATAATTTTGTGAGGCCCATTGAGCCTATAAATAGACTTATTCAGACCCAATCCAAGTTACTGCAAAAAAAAAAAAAAAAAACACTAAAAAATAGAGAGGTTCTTGGCAAAGAAGGGTGTTTTTTCTGGTAGAGCTTTGGGCTTGGACACTTTGTGCAAAAGTTGTTCTAGTCATACGACACTTGTTGGGCTGTTGTCTCCTGAGAGAGACAAGTCAGAGAAGGTCTGCACCAATTACAAAGTTTAGCCAACCAAGGGCTTGAATCTCCTTAAAGAGAGCGAGGACCGCACCTCAGTCCAAATAGTGTTGTGTATTTCTTTCTCTTTAAATTAATAATATTTAGAAGTATTATTCAGTTTCTCGTTGTGTTATTTCCATTATTATTGTGTTTGCACCAACTTCAGTTTCTTGTTGTGTTATGTCCATTATTATTATGTTTGCACCAACATGTAATTTTGTCTTCCTTTTATATCTCTCTTCTCCCAAAATAAAATAATACATAAAAACAAGAAAAAATAAGATCTAAAAGAAAATTGTAAAAATTATAAAGTTTTGGTTGAAGAACATACTATCTTTTGCTATGAACATTCTTGAGCCAATCAATCCAAATAAAATCTTCATATTCACACAAATCCAAAAAAAAAAAAAAAAATTAACAAGCTACACCTATATACATACAATAACCTTCAATTTATTTTATAAAAAAATCTTAAATTTTAAAAAATCCTACACTTTCAAAAACACACACACAAACAACAGCTGCTAAGAGAAAAGCTGAAAAATAGATCCAAGACTTCCACCATCACCACCACCAATCTCAGATCCATGGCCGATCCACTGCCACTCTCAGTTTCCACCTTTCTCTCTCTTCGATCTCATCCAAGGAACCCATGGCCAAAGCTTCACTAGGTTTGTTGTCCTCTCTCTCTCTTCATCTCTCTCTCTCTCTCTCTCTCTCTCTCTCTCTCTCTCTCTCTCTCTCTCTCTCTCTCTCTCCCCTTGCTTCGTCGATCTCGTTTTTTTGTGGTTTTTTGGGTTGTGAGTTGATCTGATTTTTGGCGTGGTAGTGGTGGCAATGGTTATATGTCGTGGTTTACGATTGCTTATGGGTTTCAAAGGTAGTTATGGTGACTATTGGTCGACAAGAGAGATAGGGACGACAGAGAGAGACAAATATGGGCATTTTGACAAAGATGTCAAACGATGAAGAAAAAGCTTGGAGTCTTTGGTTAATAGTTTCTACGAATTAGAGCCAACTTATGCAAACTATATTAGAAAGGAGATGGGAAGAAGCCTTGGCTTGTAGAACTAGCCTCTTGTAACACAAATGTTACTGATAAGGCTGAGAAATAACCAATTTGGTTCTTAATATTAGTTTTAGAAGCAAACCTAATTTTGCTCTGGGACAATTTGTTGAGATTGCTTATGTTATTGAGGCTTCCAACCATTCATTCATTTGGGTTGTTGGAAAAACCTTCAAAGATGAAGAACTCTATATGTTGGAGGGAGTTTTTTGTGGTGTGCCTATGATTACAAGGCCTCTCTCTGCTGAACAATTCTCAAATTTTCTGTGTTTTTTTCTTTAGCAAGTTTTTACCATTTTTACTAAATGACATTTTTCGATCTTGTTTTCTTTTGTTTTTCATGGTTTTTAAACTCGGACCGGACCGGCCAGTTTAACCAGGTTAACCGTGAACCGGTCATGAAACTAGTTTTTTATATGCAAGAACTGGACTTTTGATAGAAATGAGGGAATCATATGAACTGAGGTTCAACCCGAAAAATCGGCCGAACCATGGGTCGGTTCAATCGGGTCAACTAATTGTATTTAATTTGAAAAAATCTGATAAAGGAGTAACAAGGTGTTGAACCTGAGACCCCCCGCCCCCCTTTTAAGCACTATGGCTGACACCGTGACCAACAGACTAGGTAAGCTCCTTGTGAGCTAATATGAAGTATTATTAAATTTATATTAGATTTACATGATTTATAATTTCCAAAGTTCCATATCACCTCTATCTTAATGTATTAAATATAAATAAATTTGTTTTCACTGCTAAATTAACTTGTGATTTAAGAATAATACCTTTGCATAGGAATTTACTATATATGAATGTATTTTAAAAGTGATTTATATTTAATAAATAATTTCTACTTGAAGGATTATTATACAATATTTATTCATGCTTATTTATGTTATATTATATTCTATTAACCTTATAATATACTATTTTATGTTAACCTTATAATATCATGAAAATTTAATAGAAAATTTGGTTCATTTTTTTAGATATTTTAGTAGATTTTTCTAATATTTACAAAATTAATACCTTTATTTTATTTAAATTAATTACTAAATTAATTATGACATCATAACGATTCGACCTCGGTTGAACCTCAGTCCAACCTTAAAAACCTTGAACCTCTCCCTTTACCGGTTCTTTAAATGGTATGGGTCTGAAAACTATGTTGTTTTTCTATGAATTTTTTGGTTTTGAGAGGAGTGAGACATAAAAGGGGAGTAAAAATATTTATTTATGTACCCTCATTTTTAATAGAGGTGGGTAACGGAATTCTAACAGAGCAAAACTTAGGTGGGCAAAATATTAAGTTTTGAACCATGAGTAGGTAAAGTGAAAACAAACCTAATCACAGGTGAGTTTATTATAATTTGCTCATATATATATATATATATATATATATATATTAGATTTGGAGTAATTACACATAAACCACCCGTGGTTTGAAAAGTATCATTTAACCCACCTGAGGTATGTTCCGTTTGTTTTCTGTAGCCCACCTCTGTTAAAATCAAGGGTAAATAGGTATTTTTGCTCAAATTTTATGTCTCTTTCCTCCCAAAACAAAAAATAACACAAAAATGCAAGAGAAACAAGATCAAAAAGGAAGGGTTTTGAAACCTTTCCTAGATCTTTCAAAAAAAGAAAAATCCACCTCTCTCATAACTTCGTTTATATCCTGAAAAATCTATCAACCTCACTGTACAAATACAATCAATCTCAATCTCCCTTCCTCTGTACTTCTCTTTCTCTCTTCTTCAACACTCAGATCTACAAACACATTCAAAGCTCAGAAAAGCTATGGCCATATGCAATGGTGCTTTCTATGATCTCTCATTATTACTTCAAATGTTAGCATTTTCCCAACGTTTCTTCCTTGTAGATTCAACACATACCCAGCAGATATTAAGGTTCTCAAAGATCTGAAAAATGGTCTCAACCAAAAGTCCATTGTACCTGGTTCTTGTCTAAGTTCATGGGACTTTTCGTTGGACCCATGTGACCACATCTTCAGCAACCACTTCATATGCGCTTTCAGATGCAACCGAGTTGTCTCCGGCTCATTCCGAGTCACCGAGATCACTCTCGACCTGGCAGGTTACTCAGGTTCACTCACTTCCACTACTTGGTCACTCCCTTACTTACAAACCCTCGAAATTTCAGACAACTCGTTCTCGAGCTCAATCCCAAACTCATTGTCCAACTTGACTCGCCTCCACTGACTCAGCCTCTCCAGAAACTCACTCTCTAGTCCAATCCCCGACTCGCTCAACTCACTCTCTCAACTCCACGAGCTCTATCTCGACAAAAACGAACTAAACGATCCCATTCCTTTAACCTTAAACAAACTGGTTAACCTAAAAAGACTCGAGGTCCAAAGAAACAACCTCAGTGCAAGATTCCCAATCTGGGTTCTCTCAGAAACCTCTATTTCTTCAATGCCAGAGATAATGAGCTCTCTGGTGAAGTTCCATTAACTTTGCCAAAGTCCCTCATCGAGGTCTCTATTCGAAACAATAACTTACAAGGAAACCTCCTAGAAAGTTTAGTCAATTTGGGTTATTTACAAGCACTTGATTTGAGTCATGAGAGAAATGGACTTTTCAGGATATAAACGAAGTTATGAGAGAGGTGGATATTTCTTTTTTTGAAAGATACAGGGAAGGTTTCAAAACTCTCCTTTTTTATCTTGTTTCTCATGTATTTGTGTGCTATTTTTTGTTTTGAGAGGAGAGAGTCATAAAATTTGAGTAAAAATACATATTTACCCCTGATTTTAACTAAGGTGGGCTACAGAAAACAAACAGAACATACCTCAGGTGGGTTAAGTTACACTTTTCAAACCACGGGTAGGCAAAGTAATTTTCGCTCAAACCACAGGTAGATTGTGTAATTTCCCCATTAGATTTAAGTTATATATAATGTAACTTTAAAAAATGTTTTATCATTTTTTATAATTTATGCAAATTTTGAAATATTCTCTATTAAATTATATATAAAAAATTTTCAACATGCTTAGCATTACCTCCAAACCTCAGGGTATATTATTGTATTTTACCCTACCTTAGTTACCATTTTCCTCCAAACCAATTTGGAGATAAATTTTTTCCTTTAATTTAATATATATTATAGATATGAAATTGTTTATCTATTCAAAAATATATATTAGAAACTTAGAACCTTCAACAATTTGATTGCTAGAACAACTCAACAAGCTTCAGGTGGGCACAGACTTACCAAGCTAGGTAAAAATTATTCCTGCCATTCAATCACCTCTTACCAATTCAAGTTCTCTCCCTTTTGTAATTATTTCTTAAAAAAAAAAAAAAAAAGTTCTCTCCCTTTTCTCTTTCTTCTTCTTCTTCTTTCTCTCTTCTCCACAACACCCCCCCCCCCCCCCCCCCCTTTTTTGTTAACGAAGGACGAAGGTGTCCAATAACTGATCAAATGCTTAACTTATTTTCTTCTTGAGAACAATCTTTTACTCAATAAAAAAAAGGGTTTTGTTTAAATAAGCATAAAAAAAAGGTTCTCAAGTAGAAATTAATGACAATTTTTTTTGGAAACAAAAATAAATTTAAGTAAAAGTTTAATAGAAACATGTTATATGTCAAGTTTATTTTGGAGCTAACAAAACGGTGCCCTGTAGGTAATTAATTTGTTTAATAATTTGTAGGTAATTTATTTAACAAATAAGGTACGTAATTGACTAATAATTAACACGTTAGGTAATCTATCTATCTATCTATCTATCTATCTATATATATATATATATATATATATATATATATTAATAGGCAAAGCTTAAAAAAAGTTCAATTAGAAATTGAAATTAGAATCCAATTTTACTTCATGTGGCTAAATTTATGTGAAGACCACGTCATAATTATCTACTTAAGTTTATGTCATGCGTCCACTTAAGTTTTTTAATATTTGTGCCAAGTGAGTTAATAATGAGTGCAAAATACTAAGAATTTAATATTAATGAACTATAAAAATAAATAAAAATAAAAATTAATCACATATGCTTAATAAAAATCAACACACAACAAAGATCATTGCACATTCTATCTTATTAAAAATTAGAATAAGAAAAATGATCATAAGTAGTATTAAAGTTAGATAAGAATTTTAATATATAACTAATTATGTTTACTTTATTAAAAAATAATTTGACTAATTATTTATATTTTATGATAAAAATTATGTTTAATTTTAAATGTATCTATACTTGTGCATGTGTTACATGCTACGTACTTTTTTAAAAATATTTTGACTAATTATTTATATTTTTAAAATAATAATTGCATGTGTTTAATTTTAAATACATACATGCATTTAGATGATTTATATGCAAGTTACTAATTAAGACATACGTTTTTCATATGTTAATGGATCTGTGTTGAATAATTTTCCCTGGTATGCTCCTCTTGGGGGAAGAGAAAAAGAATGGACAATTCAAAGGGTAGACATTGACAGAGATAAAAGAATGGACAATTCTAGAATGGAGGCTTTACCACTTTGTTAACAATTTGACATTCAATAAAGACGGTTAATTGGATGAGGTTAAAAACTAAAGAAAAAGAATCGTAGCAGTTTTACTTTTATTTCTATCTAAAACGAATAAAATGAAAGATATTTTATTTCTTTTGAATCAGAGTTTCATAGGTCACTCATTATGTCAACCGGAACATACCCTTTCCGTATCTACGGCCGCCGATTGTTTTAGGATCCCATAGTTTGCCTAATCAATTTTTTTCTAAAACCGTCTAAAATGTTTGATGAATTTTTCAAAATTAGAAGAGTCTTACGATATTTGTGCAATAACACTTTTTCTCAATTTTAATGTTATAGATTATGAATTGTTATTTTATCGTTTATCATTTTTTTATTAATTCATCACTTTTTCTATTACTCACAATCAATTACATCAAATTTATAACAAAAATTAAGACACAAAAGTTATGCCAGCAAATTCATGATAATATCTTAAGGTTAGTTTAGCGGTTCTCAAAATTTCATGATATCTATTAAATTTTTGATTTGAAACTTCTTATTAATATCTTAAAGTCGCTCTTAAGGAATAACTTCTAATAACTTGGTGGGTAGAACGAGAAAACTATATACAGCTGAGGGGATACGCGCATTTATTCAAGATTATGACAAATTATAGCACAAATATTGTGTCGGCGAATTGACGATGAGATGTACCAAAACCACAATTGACATAAGTACTGACATATGAAACTCTGATTCAAAGAAAGAAAATATCTTATTGGCCTGGCGTTTGAAAACTTTTTGGCATCTTTACGCATCCTAAATGGAATATGATTTGAGATAGGGAAGGGAATCATGGTTTTTACACATAAGCTCGTCCCATTCGCTCCTCACACGTTATTTCCGCGGTCAGGACTCAGAATCAATTCGAACATACTACAATGCTGCAAGCTGGCCCACTAGAGTTTTAATATTACACCCAAAATTCTTTGTATTTCTTAAATTAATCAAACATTTCACATTCCTCTCTCATATCAACCTTGCCATAACCTTTTCTCTGATATCAAATTTAATGAAGTTATTTTGTACATTTACAGTACTTTTTTTTTTTTTTTTTAAGAATTTTAACCTATAGCGTTCGCTCCTAATGATAACTCTTTATTATCATGTCAAAACAACAATCGATTTTTTTTATGGACAAAAATTGAACCTCAAACATCTAAACATTCACATCACCTAAATTACTATTTACAAACAAATTAACCCCATTTGTGAACTTTGTGCAGATTCTATTGCGCTCAAAAGGTAACTCAATTATAGACCTCTTTTCCCGCCCCCCAATTATAGACCTCTTTTCCCGTCCCCCTTTTCTCCACCAAATAGCAAGTGGGTGGTGATGATGCCCAAAGCCCCCCTCTCTACCCAATTAGTATATATATCTTTCAAGTCTATGATATATTCTCTCAACACTCCAACCATAATTCTTACTTTCCTTTTCTCTTTTACCACCTTTAACTCATTCCTAGCCATGGGGTCAAGCTCCAAGAGCCTCCAAACTATATTGGGTACACCTGGGGTTAGGGGTAAGAGGGTTACAGCCTTATCAAAAGATGGATTGATTGATTTTATTCAAACCATCATTTTCAGCAAACAAGAAACCAAAGAACCCTTTTACGTGCTTGATTTAGGTGCGGTCACCACTCTCATGGATAGGTGGACCCGGGCTCTCCCTATGGTTCGACCCTATTATGCTGTCAAGTGCAATCCAGACCCAGCTTTCCTCGGCACCATGGCCGCTATTGGGTCAAGTTTTGACTGTGCTAGTCGAGCCGAGATTGAGTCCATTTTGGCACTAGGAGTTTCTCCAGATCGGATCATCTTCGCCAATCCTTGTAAAGCCGAGTCTCACATCAAATACGCAGCGAGTGTGGGCGTTAACCTAACAACTTTTGATTCGAGTGACGAAATCGAGAAGATCCGAAAATGGCACCCAAAATGTGCCATGCTCATTCGGATCAAAGCTCCAGATGATGGTGGAGCACGCTGCCCATTAGGTCCCAAGTACGGTGCACTTCCTGAAGAGGTTGCACCACTCCTCCAAGCCGTTCAGGCTGCACGACTCACCGTAATCGGTGTCTCTTTCCATGTTGGGAGTGGGGCCACAAATTCACGTGTCTACCAACGAGCCATAGCGGCTGCTAAAACAGCCTTCGAGACAGCTACACAGCTTGGCATGCCTCGGATGCGTGTGCTGAACATCGGGGGTGGATTCATGTCTAACACACAATTTAGTGAAGCGTCTTCATCTGTGAAAGCTGCTCTACAATCATATTTTGGCAACGATTCAGGTTTAACTGTCATTGCCGAGCCCGGCCGGTTCTTTGCCGAGTCGGCTTTCACATTGACCACCAACATTATTGGGAAGCGTATTAGGGGTGAGCTCAGAGAGTACTGGATTAACGACGGGATATACGGGTCCATGAACTGTTTGCTCTATGACCATGCAAACATCACGTGCAAGGCTCTCGCATGCACGTCAAATCGTGCCAACCCTACGTGCAAAGGAGCTAGGACATACAGTTCGACGGTTTTTGGGCCCACGTGCGATGCGCTTGACACGGTTTTGACCGGTCACCAGCTACCGGAATTACAAGTCAACGATTGGCTTGTGTTCCCAAATATGGGTGCGTATACGGCGGCGTCTGGATCCAACTTCAATGGGTTTCACACTTCCTCCATTTTGACTTACCTTGCCTTCTCTGATTCAAATTAGTAGCTTTTGTACTGCTATCTCGGTGACTAGAAAAGTAGAAATTGCTTATTATCTTTGAATAATGATGGCACTTGAAAGTGAATAAAATTTAAGCAATTTAGCTAGTTATAACAGAGGTCGTTAAATCGTATAATTTACATATGATAATATCTCTTCTTCTTCTTCTTCTTCTTTTTTCTTTTTTTGCAAACATATGATAACCAATTTAATGACTAAAATATGTGCATCGACGGTCATGATAAATTGATAAAAAAAAAAAAAAAAAAAAAAAAAAAGAACACAAAAGCTCAATTGGTTAATACATTCTATTGTTTCCAATAAAAATATGCAAGATTTAAATCCTCCCACCTCAATTACTACTGAATTGTGAAAAGCCTTCGAAGTGACACTTGTGGCCAAGACAGAGAAATTCATTTTGCAGGTGTTTTCTTGCAAATTCTACAGATTTAACATATAAATCCATACGTTTCACAACACCCAAAAAAAAAAATTCAAATGACGCAACAACGACCAACTTCCATCAGTAGATTCTGGAACATTAAAATCAGTTATTGGGTTCCACACTTCAATTATTTTGATTTATTTTGCCTTCTCCAATCAAAGTTTCCTGAAGGTATTTGACTAGAAATGGCTTTGTATACTACTCTTAAAATGGTTCTGTTGATAGGCAAGGTTTTCAGACCCGGACCGTTTATTGAACCGTAAAAAGGAGAGGTTCAAGATTTTTGAGGTCAAACCGAAATCGAACCGTGATAACGTCATAATTAATTTAATAATTAATTAAAGCCAAATATAGATATTAAATTTATAAAACTAGTAAAATTGACTAATATATCTATATATGTGAGAGAAATTTAATGATTTTCAAGCATATATTTAATAAAATTGTGTTAAGTTGTTTTTACAAAAAAAAAAAAAAAATTGCTAAGGGATTGGACCGCACGGTTCTTACAACCGGTTCTTGCAACCGGTTCTTACGGTCCAACCCCAGTTTTAAGGGTTCACAAAATTAACTAAAAATCCAGTTTTTTAAGCTTAAAAAATCGGTTTTCATCCCAGTTCTCGGTTTTCACGGTCCGACTTCTCGGTTCAGTTCGGTTCTGAAAACTATGCTGATAGGGAGATACTTCTAAAATGGTTTCGTGTAGTTGCACCGAAATAAGGAGTTCTTGGTAAGGATTGTAAATTGTCTAACAATCATGATCATGAGGAATTTATATATAAATAAGGTCTTTAAAATCAGGATCCTACTCATGATTGGTGGAAATGTTTAACAAATTAGATCGGAAGATCATATCAAGGGCCGTACAATCCTATAGGTAATGACTTTATATGTTAAATAACGGTTTTTTAGAATTACGAAGTTATCAATAAAGTTTTGTTTCACTATATTTTGTTCCCTATATCATTATATCTATACTAACGGAAGTGATATAATTTATTTTGTCGCTTTCAAAGATTCCAAGGGAAAAAAAAAAAAAAAAAAAAAGTCACATAGGTAAGCGCAATTATTAAGTGTAAGATATACTCTACTTTTCAAGAAATTATTAAATCCACTGAAAGCATTGGTGAAGTCATCCTCCCGCCCAATAAAACATTGTCACCTTTGCAAATGAGGTTTTTCAATTTCCTAATCAGCAAGAAAAAAAAAAAGTAAAAAGAAAACAACAGGTGATGTCACACCTGCATAGGTGGCGGTGTTTTATTGAATGGGAGAACTAAAGAGGGCCACTTCAGCAATCTTCTGTTAGACCTAATAAATTCTCATATTTTCCCATCACTACATTGGTAATTCCCTTATTGGTATGTCTTTATATTGAAAGAAGAAATGTTTTCAATAAATGTGATAAATTGATGCTACATCTCAGCAGAATGCACGAGAATGTGAGATAATTTGAGAGAACAATTTTTCTTTTTCTTTTTCCCTTCTTTGCCTCTAATTCTTTTTTTCTTTTTTTTTTCTTTTTCTTTTTTATTTCGGCAGCATCCCATCTGTGGGATTGGCTACTTTTTTTCAAGTTTAAATTTCACTATTTTTAATATGAAGGTTGGAAGTGGAAACCTCTTCTAGCTAAACTATTTGTGTTTAAGTGATAGGAGAGGATTTGTTGCAACCTTGTATGCAGTAATTACTACATGACCCTTGGACACTTGTTACTTCTCTTTAGCTATCACCTTATCCTATATGCAGCAATTGATGCATACAAGGTTGCAGTAAATCCTCTCCATTAAGTGATAGTGTCACGCCCCGAACCCAAGTATAAAGATAGGCATGTGACAACTGCCGCACGCTTATAAGTTTGCACCTACAAGTGTGCAAGGTATTCTTAGCAACTAAAAATTTATCCTCAAAAATTAAATCAAATAAATCTAAAATACCTCAACAATTTCTTTATGAATAGCTCTCCAATAATTTAACAGGAATAAATTCCAAACCTCATGTACATAATGCCAATTGGCCAATAAATATAAAACTATTAGAAGACCATCCAATCCCAATATCACAAAGCTTCTTTTCCTGCTCACAATACAACATCAAACTCCCAAAACTCGATATTCTTCACAATCTGAAACTGGAGGGGGAAAAAAAGGGGGGTGAGTTGACAACTCAATAAGTAATCAAAGTCCTAAAAAGTTCTATCAAGAAAATAGATCTGTAAAATAATAATTTGGATATAAATCAAATATTTTAAATCTTACAATGTATCGTAGATGGATTAGAAAAATAATTAGTTTTCCATATATAACAAAGTTATACTTTACAATAGGTTCCAAAAATACATAAGTAGTTTTAGTAACTCATATAGTTAACATACTCAAACGTAATTCATATTCTTAACGATCTTATGACTATGGTCACGCTATATCCCTGTGACTGGGCATCAGAATACCAATGAATAACCCCCATTGGCTGGGTATCAGAGTACCAATGAATAACCCCCATTGGTTTGGGTATCAGAGTACCAATGAATAACTTCCATTGGCTGGGTATCAGAGTACCAATGAATAACCCCCATTGGTTTGGGTATCAGAATCAATTCATAGTCAGATTGTCCATAATCATATGTATGAAATCATAGTTTCTAACAAAAATATATCATATTCAATACATATATATAATCAAATATTCATCATTCAAATCTATTTGTGATATTTCTATAATTCTTTACTTTAAAACAATATAGCTAAGAAACAATTAAATAAAGTAAACCTTATATTCAATGCTCATGTATATTTGTGAAAATTCTTTATTCTTTACTTTGAATCAGTATACAATAGAAATAAAATTGTAATAACTGTAAACAATTTTTAGTAATTAAAATATGCAAAATAAAACCAATTAGGATAAGGTTACTTACCTCAACCAACTCACTACAAAGAACCTTTTCCTAACACTTTCTCTAAAATCTTTAGATATCACCTAAAAATTCTCAAGCACTATACTCAATAATCAAAATAATTCAAGAAAAACTTATAACGGTACTCGGTCAGAAGAGAGACTAAAAAAAACTAATAATTTCTTCATTATTAACTCACACAAAAATCCAAGAATTTAATATATATATATCCTTTACTTTCTGCCAGGGACGGAGCCAGAACTTCGAATTAGGGGGGGCAAAATTCTTCCAAGATTGAATCTCACAAAAGGACTAATTTTTATTTTTATTTTTTATAAGAACAAAAGACTAATTATTATTACTAAATAAAGACAAATATATGAATGTGGACAATTCATAATTTATTAGTTTTCAATTTAATAATTCATTTATTATAAATTTATTGTATAGTTATAGCTAATGCATTTCCCTCAACAACCCATCAACCAACCAAATGTTTTTACTAACTGTACAATTTTTTTTTGAACTTTACTTTTCTTTTTTTCTTTTTTGATAAGTTTCTTTACCTGTTTTTTGGTAAACAAAAGGTAAAGATAAGTTTCTTTACCCTTACTTAGTAAATTTTTAGTAATTACTCACTCTATCTATTCTCTTTATAACTTAAAATAGGTCACACTCATGCTCAAAGACACAAATAACATAAATGGATATGGAGGGAGATTCCAAGAGATAAATAAAATACACAAATAGGTATGGAGGAAGAGACAAGATATGCCTACTATTCACGTAATCACATGCACTAAATTGTTTGGGTTGGTCTATCTTTTTATTTGGGTTGGTCTGTGGTGTTATTTGGGCATAATTTTTTGTTGAAGGGGCTAAGAGTTTGGAGATGGGGGGCAGGTTTAATTTTTCTTGGGCCTAAATTGAAACTCAAGCCTACTGCATATATATAGTTGTTGGTTTTTCAAAATCTCAGGGGGGGCAATGGCTCCCCAATGCCAAACTATAGCTCCGTCCCTGCTTTCTGCCACAAATAGTTTCCTAGGGTTAAAGACTATAGAATACCTATAGGGTCAAAAGTCAATTTATAAGAAACACCACCTGAACACAATTACGTTACACCTTTTTTTTTTTTTTTTTTGTAGTCGACCCAACTTCAACAAATACACTGTTACGAACACCTTTTCTTCTTTCTTTTTTTTTTTTTTTTTTTTTTGGCTTGACAGACCTCAAACCTATACTACTAGACTATTTTATTTTCCCAACTCCATCAATTTTTGGTACAACCTAAAGCAAAACTATGCAGAATCAGACCCATTACAGCCATGCCTAACCTTCAGCAAACCCATCTACACTTAACGCAACAGAGGCGTAGGAAAAGAATAACTATTATTGAGGCACTACAGGTACCAAGAATATGATTTAATCCCTTCTTGGTTCAAATCGTAAAAAATATTAGATATTTAAATAGTTTCACTTCTTGGCCAAAATATCCACATAAAAAAAATATACTCTAATTCCAAATAAAATTTAGATTTGACAAGAAAGAGATTTTTAAGCTCTTACCTCAATAGTATAGTCAATCCTTCTCTACTTCAATCCTTTGAATAGTCTCCTCTCTCAAAATATCTCTCCATATACATTGACATAATAAGCTTATATAGCTAGGGTTTTAACCTTATTTTCTAAAAACCCCTTTAAAAAAATTAATTATAAAATTGACCCCATAAACAAATTTACTTAAATAACCTTTCTTTTCTTTTCTTTTTTTTTTTCGGGGTGTTATAGATAGTCTACTAGTTTCCCTCTAACCTAGGAATTGGTGGGGTAAAACTTAGATTTTAGTAAAATCATTGTTCCCCCCTCATGGGTAGGAGTTTGTTTGTCTTTGTTTAGCATCTTAGGAAGGAGAAGGTTGTGTTTTATCTTGGTACAGTCAAAGAGGAGGTGGCGTGTTATCATGGAGTCATTTACTAAAAGATGGGGAAAAAAAAAAAAACTTTCCTTTTTCTAAAAAGGAAGGGTGCAAGGTCAATTTGGCCATTAAAGCACGAGTTCCACATAGTTGCTCCAAGTTCATGATTGGAAGGACACTATATATAGAAGCAATGGTGAGGACATTTAGGCCACTTTGGAGAACTCGAAAGGGATTCCAAGTTCGCGATATGGGGGAGCATAAACTGTTGTGTTGAGTTGAGGAAGAAACCGATGTGGATAGAGTGATTTTGGGAGAATCGAGGTCCTTTGATAAATATTTGGACTAGGTCTAAGGCTCAAACCCTTTGGAAGATTTTGGCGAGTTTGATTGGAATGGAAAGTGAGTTTAGGTTAGATTTGGGTTAAAACTGGATGTGTAAATTTTTTTAGTAATGCTTAAGGAAAAAATATTATTTTGGTCCCTATATTTTAGGGTTACAGTAAATTTAGTCCTAAGATTTTGGTAACAGTTAATTTGATCTCAGTTATTTTCAATTTACAATCAATTTGTTCCCTACTGTTAACTCGGTAACAGAAAATGTCTACGTGACTAACGGATTTACAATTGGTATACTTATTGCTTATGTGGCTACTAAAATAATAATAAAAAATATATTTGACATTTTTTTTGTACAGCATACGGCCACAGGCCCATTTATCTTGGGCCCAGGCCAAAAAAGGACCATAAATAGTGTCATGTCCAAGCCTAGTGTCATGACCGGCTCACTATACATATGCTCAGCACTTGAATGATACCCACATGTAGGATGGTTGGTAGGTATCCATGTGATGGGCAGAAATGCCTCGGCAACTCGAGAGTGCCATGGGGAATTGCGCTGCCAAGCAATCTTTTGGAGGCTGGCACCAGTCCCAACGTCCTTGACACCATTCCCAATGAAGCATATTCCTTGTTAGGAATAATCAATGTGGGCCCCATCCACAAGAGCAAAATCAGAGGTAGTCATGATTCCCCCCACTAACCTTAAGCTATAAATAAGAGAAAGCAAGGAGGTAATGGGGTTGGAGACAGGAGGGAGGAAGAAGAGAGAGAGAGAGAGAGAGAGAGAGAGAGAGAGAGAGAACACATTTGTCGCTTAAGAAGGCTTAAGGAGAAAAAGAGAGGCTAGGCTGTGCGAGTTAATTCTTTCTTAGAGCTCGGCTGGGAGCTACCCAAAGTAGGAAACTCATTACCCACTATATAAGTAAATTGGGTGCCCAACCTTAGGTCCAGTCTAACAAGGAAAATTGGGTACGTACAATTGGAGCCGTCTGTGGGGATCTACTACATAGTTGTAGCTCTGCCGAGGTTCAAGTGAGGAGGGTGTCTAAACAGCACTCAGTGAGTTACGCCGCTAGCGGGTCTAGAGGCTCTTATTGGGGTTCCAGCTAGCAGGAAATAAGGTATAAAAGAAATGAGGATCGAAGATGTGAACAAGGTAGGGAACATTCTGGTCCGGGGGAGGGATCGTCCCATACGTACCAGTCAATGTCAGACGTCCCCGAACATGAGCATCGTGATAGGAGGGATTAAGAGCTAGAACACCTGTGTAGGATGGTGACGGACTTGGAGTTAGAAGTACGAGGAAGGCGCTGACGAAAAAACCGTGATGAACATGCTGAAGGGTCTGTAAGTGTAGAGGGCAGTCATGGAGAAACATCCCGTCAATCTGGTTCCCGTTGTTCTAGGGATCAGTCTCGGGATTACGTCGATAGAGACTCGGTTTCCCCTAAGGGGCGAAAGCCCCGGAATGCCGCGTTGGGCATTATGAGCTGGGCATTACGCAGAGTTTCCCAGTCACCGTTTTCGGCAGAGATCGAATAAGCACCTATGCTGAGCAGATTTACCAAACCCCTATTTATTTCTTATGATGGGAAAAAAGGGCTAGTTGTGCCGAAGAGCTGATCAAAGTAAGCATATTACTAGATGAGAATAGGAGTTTCTAAATAGGAGCAAGTATGCCGAATAAGGATAAGGTAGAAATGTTATTATTATTGGTGCAAAATGTGGATGTTTTTGCTTGGAGGCCATATGAGGTACCTGGGGTAGATCCGAAGTTCATAGTTCACTAACTTAATGTGAACCCTTCATAACCCCCCCCCCCCCCCCCCCCGAAGAAACAAAAGCTGAGGAGGTCGGGTAAAGAGCACGTAGAGGCTGTTAAACAGGAAGTGAAAAGGCTCAAAGAGGCGGGGGCGATAAAGGAGGTTTTCTTCTCGAAATGGTTGGTGAATACAGTAGTAATGAAAAAGAAGAACACTAAATGTAGGGTGTTTGTGGACTTTACCAATCTTAACCGAGCATGTCCGAAAGATCCATTCCCGGTACCAAAGATTGATCAACTGGTAGACACAACATACAGATACCCGAGAATGAGTTTCCTAGATGCCTTTCAAGGTTACCATCATATTGTTTTGACTGCCAAAGACCAGGAAAAGACTTTATTTATCTCTCCTGAGGCTAATTATCACTACACAATAATGTCGTTCGGTTTGAAGAATTCAGGGGCCACTTATTAAAGGATGATTACTAGAATCTTTAGGGAGAAGATTAGTTATATGGTGGAGGTGTACATTGACGATATGGTTGTGAAAAGCAAAGAAGAGTAGGGTCATGTTGGCGACCTCGCAGATATATCTGAAGTACTCAAACAGTACAAGTTGCGTCTCAATGCTAACAAGTGTGCATTTGGTGTAGGGGCTAGTAAGTTCCTCGGGTACATGATCACTCACCGAGGAATCGAAGTGAATCCCAACCAGATTAGTGCTATAGAACACCTCAAGTCCCCTAGCAATCCAAAAGAGGTACAAATATTGACTAGCATGTTGGCCGCGCTGAACCAATTTGTTTCGAAATTTGCTAACCGATGCTATCCATTCTATTAACTATTGAAGAAATGGAAAAGTTTTCAATGGACTGAAGAGTGTGAAGGGGCATTTTAGGATTTGAAGAAGTATTTGGTGTGGGCACTGATATTGTCGGCTCCGGAGCCCGGTGAAGATTTATTCATGTATCTCTCTGTATTCGAGAATATTGTAAGTGCCATGTAGTTGAGAGACCAAGGTGTACAGAAGCTGTTTTATTATGTTAGCAAGACCTTGGTTGACGCAAAGACAAGGTATTTACCCCTAGAGAATTTGGCATTAGCCTTGGTACATGCCACTAGAAAGTTGCCCCATTACTTTCAAGCCCACACCATTTATGTGCTGACTGAGTATCCGTTGCAATCTTTGCTGAAGAGATCTAACTTCACTGGCCGGATAGCCAAGTGGGGGACTAGGTTGGGTTCTTTTGACATACGGTATAGACCTAGAAGTTTGATTAAGGGTCAAGTCCTTGCAAATATTGTCGCAGAGTTTTCCCTGATAAGAGAAATGGAGGTTGGGTATCATGTGGAAGTTCGGCCTTGGAAGGTGTTTGTGGACGGTGCATCCAATACAATGGGAGCAGGGGTTGGGATTGTTATAATCACGCCGGAAGGAATACGGGTGGAGCACTCTTTTAGGCTAAGCTTTAAAGCTTTCAACAATGAGGCAGAGTATAAGGCCCTACTTGCCGGACTAAGAGCTGTTCTTGACTTAGGGGCACGAGAAGTAGAAGTTTATTCAGATTCACGGCTAGTCATCAATCAAGTAGAGGGTAGCTTTGAGGCCAAGGATCCCCAAATGATTGATTACTTGCATTTAGTAAAACAAACCATGAGTCTGTTCCAAAAAGTGAGACTGATTCAAATTGCTTGGGGGCAAAACAGACATGCGGATTCTTTGGCCACCTTGGCATCATCGTTAACCAAGAAGGTACCACGATTGATCAAGGTGGAAGTTCTGAAAGAACCTAGCATTAACATAAGGGTGACTGTCTCAATGGTTATGGTGTCCAAGCCTTGTTGGATGGATTCGATCATTGACTTCTTAGCTAAGGACTATGTGTCGAACGATGAGAAAAAGGCAGGAAGAGTATGCAGAATCACTGCTCGGTATTGGCTGCCTGAAGACCACAAGTTGTACTGAAGGTCTTTTGGGGGGCCTTATCTTCTATGTTTGCATCCTAGCAAGGTTGATGAGCTCACCGAGCTCTATGAGGGGGTATGTGGTAGTCATGTCGAGGGGCGCTCCTTAGCTCACCGAGCAATGATCCAAGGGTTTTGGTGGCCTCAAATGCAAAAAGATGCCGCTGACTATGTCCGGAAGTGTAAGCAGTGTCAGAGGCACGCCCCGTTGATACATCAGCCGGCAGGAAGTTTAAATCCTATTAATAACCCATGGCCTTTCGCACAATGGGGACTAGACATCATCGGTCCGTTCCCTCAGGCTACAAGAAACCGAAGATTTGTTTTAGTGGCCATGGACTATTTCTCCAAGTGGGCGAAGGCCGAAGCACTAGCCAATATCCGAGATATAGATGTCAAAAAATTTGTGTGGAGAAACATAGTGACCAGGTTTGGAGTATTAAAGTCCCTGGTATCTAACAATGGGTTGCAGTTTGATAGTAAAACCTTCCGTAAGTTTTGTAGCGACCTCAGTATTTTAAACAGGTATTCAACCCTGGCGTATCCACAAAGTAATGGTCAAGCCAAAGCAACTCATAAAACAATTGTTAATGGACTGAAGAAAAGGTTGGAAGGGTCCAAGGGTATGTAGGCCGAGGAGTTTTCAAATGTTTTATGGGCTCACCAAACAACCCCCAGAAGGTCCACGGGAGAGACTCCATTTTCTTTAACATATGGGACAAAGACAGAGGCTATTATACTGGCTGAAATAAGCCTATGTAGTGCCCGAGTTTCAGGATTTGCTTTGGCCAAGAATAAAGAACTAATGGTGAAGCAGCTGGATTCATTAGAAGAATATCGGGAATTAGAAACCATACGATTAGCAGATTATCAGCAGAAACTTGCTCGACAATGCAACCAGGATATTAAGAAAAGGGAGTTCGGCGCAGGAGACCTTGTGTTATGGAAAGCTGTGGGGAATGCACGGGATGTTAGTGCCGAGAAGTTGGCCCCGAACTAGGAAGGGCCATACAGGGTTACTATCATTGCTAGAGCAGGAGCATACTATTTAGAGGATATGGAGGAGAGACCACTTCTCGGCCATGGAATGTTCAAGATTTGAAGAAGTTCTACTATTAGCTGTCAGAAATGTATTGATATGGGTTGTGTACAAGCTACTATGTAAATGAACATGTCTATGTACGTAATATATAGATGTCTTGGCCCTACTATCAAGCTAAAACATAGATTCTGACCGGTCTCGATCACCGATTAGTTTGACATCGGTTACCAATCATGCTAAAAAATACTAATACATTTCATAAAAATACCAATATGAATTTGATTAAATCCCCCATTCATGGTTAAACGAAACCCTAATTTGGTCTCGGTTATTAAGCATCTACAAAGAACAAACTAGATCTAACAGAGCAAAGATAGTTTAAATCCAGCATGTAATGGCGTTAAAAGTTTTCCCAGTCATACATATAAAAAATTCTTAAAACCAACATTGTTTCATCACCACAACCCAGTGATTTTAGGCAAATTGACAAAAAGTAAAACATAAAGGAAAGAAAACAGAAAATAGCTTAAGTAGTTAGATTCTGTGGTTGGTCTGGCTGAACGGGAGCAAGGTTCACGAGAGGCTGAATGTTAGGATCTGCAGGTAAAGGCTGAGTTGTGGTTGGCACAACATTTGGATTACTGGTGATCTCCAAGTCAATCAGTTCAATATGAGAATTGATGGCCTGCACCAGTTCCCTCAAACTCGGGGTGTCCTCGTCTTCAGCTTCAATAGGGTTTTGAGTTATGGGCGGGGGCGGCTCTAGGTAGGGTATTTAGTCGAAGTTCCTCAAAAGTGAATCCTCTGGTACACCCATAGCCATCATAGTAGCTAACCATCCTTCGCCAAAACCGTACTTCTGGTTCCCAAACATGACAGGCTCGGCCGAGTTTTTGGCATCATTAAAGCCCATATTATAGTATTTGTTCTCACTCTCCTCTAGGGCAGCTTTAAGTTCTGCTATCTCCTTGTCCTTAGCAGTAATAATGCTCTCAGCGCCAACCACCCAGAGCTCTGCTTCCCCCAATTTAATCTCTGCCTCCGCCCTCTGTTGTTTGGCCTGTGCTTAGTCACTCTCTACTCCCCATGCCCGTGCCTCAATGCTCTCGGCTTTCTCCTTGGCAGTAGCCTCGGCAACATCCTTCAGGGCTCTCTTCTTGTCAGCCTCTTCTGTCGCATCCTTCAACCTATCCTTCACAATGCAGGCTAGTTGCGCAACCTGCCTGGGAAGTGTTAGTATTTGTTTAAAAAATGTTAGAATAACATAATAGGAAGTAAGAAAATGGAAGAATCAATAACGCAATGGTGTGCCACTGCAACCGAGCAGCAAGGGCCTCATCACTTCCACCAGCGAAGTAGTTCACATCCTCGGGCAATTAAAGAGCTTGCTTGAGGCTCCGGGCAATTCACCCACCCTTACCTTGGGCCCAATTCCTTACGCTGGAGGTCACAAGAAGGGGTTTGTTCCCTAGTGTAAATGTGTTTTGCCATCCAGCAGCAAAGGGGGACGAGGAGGAAGCCATATTAGATCCAACCAGCACAGTTGGACGAGCACCACTAGCAGGCTCTTGAATCACCATGGCAGCCGTGGTAAGAGCTAGAGGAGTCCTTGGAGTCTCTTTAGGCCTTCTTGGAGGCTGGTCGGTATGGCATGGCCTTTTGCGGTTATGGGGGCTGGAGGAGGCTGTTCCCTGTCTTGGGGTTGCTATTGCTGCGCGGTAGGGCGACCACCAGGCAAAAATTGGTTGGCAGTCATATTTCTTCAAACTACCATCTTGTCTTCAACGTTTTCGGCTTCGGCACTTGAGGAATCAACCGACTCAACCTCTACTTGTTCGTTAGCCAGGGCTTCAGTACGTTGCTCCTCGATCGATGTATGTACATCTCGGCCTTGAAAAACAATATTAATTGACCCATCCCTCACAGGTACCAACGAACCTACTCTTATTAGCTGGGGGCCGAGATCCCGAGCTTCACAGATCGTCAATCTTGGAGGAAAAAAGCCTCAGTGTCGTACGTCTATGTAGGACAACAATGGACCACCTACTATCAAGGCCTGCTCAGAAAGTTAATAGCTTGTGTTGACTGGAGTGCAATAGAGGATAACGCAGGAGGCTCGCAATTGTCCGTCAAAGTGGACAAAAATCTCTAATCTAAGCACAAAATTCAAATCCCTTACGTGTACGGCATTAGGGTCCGACACGAACTTTTTACCATCAGCATAGTGGTAAATGGAAATGATCAATAAGTGTATAAACGGTAGTAGTAATAAACAATTCATAATATATAACAAAGGCAAAATTAACATGTACGGTATCGACCAACGTTCCGGGGCGAAGTCGAGCAGGTGAGTTCGTTGGCATGCCAATTGCTGCTCACCCGAACAAACTCTCCTGCCGAGTTGTTAGAGTCAGGAAGGCACAATATTAGCCGTACACGAGTATCCCTAACCTTCAAGTAGTATCCAAATCTATCATTACCGCACAAACTGTACATGTAATTTATATCATGGTGATCTAATTGTAATCCATAAAGTTGATTTAGCCAACTAACGCAACTTACTACTCTGTAAAAGTTGGGTGGAAGTTGGTTGGGACATAGACCATAAAACCTAAGAGTTCTAAGTAACAAAGGGTCCATGAGAAACCTAACACCTCCTTCTAAAATAGACATTAAAGGAAAAAACATAAGGACGTCGCTCAAGAGAAATATTGTCCTCATGACAATACACTACCTCTACATCATTAGGGATGGCAAACCTAGCCCTAAAACTAGCTAAGGCAGCCTCGGTGTCAAGAAGATGAGAGAAACCCATTCCTAGTTATAGAATAGAAAAAGAAAATTGAATAAAGAAGAGAAATGAACAAGGAAATTTACTTTGGGCTCTAGGAATTTTCAATCTCGGTTGGAGAATCTATGCTCGGGAAGAGAAAGTTGCTCAGTTATGGAGAACTTAAGGGAGTGAGAAAGTGAAAAGATAATCTGAGGGGAAGGAGGACATTATTTATAGGGAGGGGACATTTAATGAAAAAGAAGTGGGAAAAGCCTTTTCAAGTTCCTTGTGTAACTCCCACATGCGTGGCCTCGGTTCACGAACCATCAGGTCATGATTACAACCGAATGTGACAGGCCATCATAACGCTTATTTTAAGAAAACATTAATGACTGTCTTATCCAGCATTAATGATTGATTGTTAATATTCCCGAGGAGTCGTTGGTTTACTGAGGTAAGTCCTTGATTTGTTCCCAAGTGCCGGACACAAATCAAGGGGGGGTCTATTGTACGGCATACGGCTACAGACCCATTTATCTTGGACCCAGGCCAAAAAATGACCATAAATAGTGTCAGGCCCAGGCCTAGTGTCATGACTGGCTCACTATTTATAAGCTCAGCACGTGAATGCCACCCACATGTAGGATGGTCGATAGGTATCCATGTGATGGGCAGAAATGCCTCGGCAGCTTGGGTGTGCCATGGGGAATCGCGCTGCCAAGCAATATTTTAAAGCTTGGCACTAGTTCCAACGTCCTTGACACCATTCCCAATGAAGCATATTCCTTGTCAGGAATAATCAATATGGGCTCCACCCACACGAACAGAATCAAAGGTAATCATGATTCTCCCCACTAACCTTAAGCTATAAATAAGAGAAAGCAAGGAGGTAATGGGGTTGGCGACTGAAGGGAGGAAGAAAAGGGAGAGAGAGAACACATCTGTAGCTTAAAAGGGCTTAAGGAGAGAAAGAGAGAGGCTAAACTGTGTGAGGCAATTCTTTCTTAGAGCTCGGCTGGGAGCTATCCAAAGTAGGAAACCCATTACGCACTATATAAGTAAATTGTGTGCCCAACCCTAGGTTTGGTCTAATAAGGAAAATTGGGTACGTACATTTTTCAAATGCCACATCATATCTAAATGGAAAAAAAAAATCAATTTAATTTCTTAATTTTTTAAAGAATATTTTTTTCAGTAGTCCAATTCTTAATCAAGTTAATCTCATTTTTCTCTCTCTCTAGTTTAATTTCTCAAAAATTTTCGTTTAAAATTGAAATTGTTCTCCACCATTGTATATGTACAAATTTGAAATTGTTGAAGGGGTGGACTTTGGACTCCTTTGATCTTTATCCATTAAATCTTAATCTGATTGAAGAACAAACAAGTAAGAAAAGGAAAAAAAAAAAAAAAAAAAACAAACAAACAAACATTTGCACTTGTTTCACAAAATTATTAGTCATTACACAAATTAAAAAACACACATGTGTAGAGCCAAAAACTAAAACTAAACCCAAAAATCTTAAAAACTCAAACAAAATGCAGAGCCAAAAAGCTTTGTACCTAAAACTAAACCTTTCCACTTGCAATCTCAAACTCAAACACACAGGCGCACAACCAAAACCCAGAAATCTCATTGATTGGAAATTAAAATAAATATAAAAATCCTAGCCTCAGATTCGAGAGAGGGAGAGAGAGTTTGCAAAACCTAAAAATCCAAAACACTGCCACCACTGTTGTGGAGGCTCACCACCATCTCCAGATCTCACTTTCTCTCTCATCTGACTCTCAAATCTATGGCAATGAAATGAAGACAATGTCTACGGCACTAGTTGCCACTGATGACTACCGCACTTTACGGAGGTGAAGAGAAGACTTGGGCAACTCAACTTGAGAGAATGGAGGAAATGTAATGAAATTAAAGAAAGAGAAAGATGAGATTGAATTCAGTTAAAAAAGATGTTCTTAAAAATAATTTGGGAAAATAAATTAAGTTTTTTGTTCTTAGAAATTGTAGGGACCCAGTTTGATCCACAACCCAAAAGAGATTTGGACAATGACTGGATAAGCCCACAACAATAGATTTGTTAGAGAGTTGGTTTGATAACGAATGTTCACTGAGCTAAATGTTAATCACAATGGGATACATAGCAAAGAAAATGATTAAGACAAGCAAGTTTGAAAGGAAAAACACTCCTCGGTCAAGCCTGAGGAAGGTATATCTTGATAAATATGTGTTTCTTTCTCACTTATACAAATGATTCAGTCCCCCCCCCCCTACAAAGCTCTCCCTTTTCCTTTTATACCCAGCCATAGACCATCTTAATTTTACACTTGGAGGGCTGAGATTGTACTCCCAAGGCTCTTGTCTTATCCAGAACATACTTATAAGCTTTACTCTGCAATATTAGCTGTGCCACCACTGTTCATGGTCATTTCCTCATTAATGCGGCCAGAGGAGTGGTTGTCTTGTATTTAATGTAGAGGGGATGGCTTATACACCCTTCTTTCTTCATCATTCTCGTATTTCATGCCATGTCTGTTTTCTTTCTTTCTTGATGTTTTTACTTTATGCATCTCACATAGCTAGTGCTCATCCCCGAGGTCCAAGGTGCATCCTCGTCCTCACGGAAATAATTTGAGAAAATGAATAAATTTTTGTTTTTTATATTTTTCATTAGATCTAACGTGGAATTTTTTAAAATATCAAATAAATTTATTATTATTATTTTAGTAGACACGTAAGCAACAAGGGTGCCAACTTTACAATCCGTTAGCCACGTAGATATTTTCCGTTAATGAATTAACGACAAAGACCAAATTGACTCTAAATTGAAAATAGCAGGAACTAAAATGATTGTTACCAAAATGTAAGGACTGAATTGATTGTAACTCTAAAATGTAGAAATCAAAATAGTGTTTTTGCCAAACTATTTTATAACATTTTTACAAATTATTGATATAACAAATTCTTACTAATTCTCATATGAATCTACTATTAACATTACATTTTTACTTACCGCATCAGCAATTTCTAAATAGTTTGTGGCTTTAACATTTTTCCTATTGAAAATCAGCAAACTCACCTTGACATTATGTGAAAAATGTTAGTGAATTTGATCGTGCCCCTTCTTGAAAAATTTGATAATATTGTGAGAAACTATGTTTACAATTTTTTCACAACAAACTTTAAATGACACCTTATTAGAATACACACGAAAATAGTAATATTAGTGTTTTAAACCGGATTTATAATATATTATTTAAAACACTAATATTATTATTTTCGTGTGTGTTCTAATAAGTATTACTGTTTACCCAAAAAAAATGTTTATCCCACATTGATTGTGTGTGTCTAGTGTCTGTCATTTATAACCCTAACCTATAATTACAAAGATTTTTTGTAATTGTATTCTGGTTAAATAATACTAGTCTCATCACACGTGCTTCGGCGTGTGCAATGAGGTATTTTTGTAGAAAAAAAAATAGTGTTTTATTTTGAAAATCTAATTTATAATTGAATAAATCAATTTGAAAATTAATAGGAGAGTGTTCCTATTTTTAGGGCAATGTTTTAATGAGAATTAGAGTTGCATTTTTATCGAATTGTCCTTTAGTTTTGTTTCTACTTAAACATAAGGGTGTAGGGGCATTTTTGAACTAAAAAATGAGGAATTCAAACAGGAAAGCCCCTTAAATAATAGTATAAATATAGATATTATAAACTCGATTTAAAACATTAATAGTATTATTTTTGTGTGTGTTCTAATAAGTATTACGTTTCACTAAAAAAAACTTTAAATAATAAGTTGTAGGAGTTATTATTAATGGATAAAAATAAAATTAGATTCAATAACAACGTGCAGCAATTTGATGCGAAAGATTCGTGAACGCAACACTTCTGTACTATTCCGTAATCCTCCCAATCAGCTCAACCTGTGGGTACACACAACACTACACAAAACACCGTAACACGTGAAGTCGTTGCTCATCTTCATCATCGGAGAGAAAGAGAGGGTGAAGAAGAAGTCGTTGGTTGCACTTGTTTGATCTATGATCAATAGCCCCCACAGAACAGAATCTGAGCCTGAGCCTGAGCCTGAGCCTGATCGAAATGGAAGCCCTTGGCTCTTCTGCCATTCTCTCCTCATCTTCTTCTCCACCCTCAATCTTCTCCCCCAAGAGAACCGACTCACCAAGACTCGTCCGCTTCCCCTTCCCCATCTCTTCCAAAAGTACAAGATTTCATCCTTTCTCCTACTATTTCTTTTTTCCCTCAAATTTTTTTTTTTTTTTTTCTAACCGAAACTCTTCGTTTTGATTCAGAGGAAGGTGACGATTCCGATCTCCAATCCGACTCCAAAGCCAAAGATTCCAGCTTAGTCCCTCTCTTTCACAGTCACACTCTCTCCAAGGTAATATTTATTTATTTATCGGAATTTCAAAGAATTGGTAAATTCATGTGTTTTTTGGGGGTAATTTGGGAAATGAAAATAGGATGCGGCGATGGGATTGGTGTTGAGCGCAGCGTCTGTGAGAGGATGGAAGACCGGGTCGGGTATGGAGGGTCCGTCGGTTCCAGCGGGGGGAGCCGCCGAGAGTGGATCAGGTACGGAGAGGATATCGACCTTCCCGTGGTCTCTCTTCACAAAGTCGCCACGTAGGCGTATGCGCGTTGCCTTCACTTGTAACGTTTGTGGGCAGAGAACTTCTCGTGCTATCAATCCCCACGCTTACACTGACGGCACCGTTTTCGTTCAGGTTCGTATCTCATTATTCAATTCTCTCTCTCTTTGAAAAATTTTATTTCTTAAAAAAAAAAAAAAAAAAAAAAAAAAAGTGAATTTATGTGCGTTTAAGATAAATTAAAAATTGACTTGTTGGCAGTGCTGTGGATGTAATGTATTTCATAAGCTGGTGGATAATTTGAACTTGTTTCATGAGATGAAGTGCTATGTGAACCTGGACTTCAATTATCGAGATTCTAATGGGGATTTGGGCGTCAATTACCTTGATATAGATGATGATGATGATCGTAACGATGCCTTCCCGATTTAATGAGGTGAAATGATAATGAGAGTGGTGTAAATATTTGTGTCACATTTGTGAATATTTTGTTGTTAATTAATATATATATATATATATATATATATATATATTGGTTTCATATTGATAGTTTCATCAATGGAAATTGATCAAATGTAAAGCGTTAAAACAATGTTGTTAATGTTTATAATAATTACACTTGCATGTTATTGATCGACTCCTATATGTTGTTTTTGACGCCTCTTGGTTAGAGGGTAATCTCTAGATAGCTTTGGAATTTTGATAGTGATAATTATAACAACCTTTTATTTGAAAATATACTCTGTTTTAGGGTCTTATGCCTACTCTTGAAGATGCAGGGCTTTTACTTGAGTTTAGAGTTATGGTTATGCTTTTGTCGGGCACAGGCTGGATGTAGATTCTTTGGTCCTTGTATACCAAAGTTACCATTTAAACAACAATACAGCCCACCCACAAATTAGGTTATTTATTCGACGAATTGCCCTATATGAGATGTCTAAGAATGGAGCTTGTTTTAAGATTTATTATTTCTCTGGGAAGCAATTCTTCAAGTGTAAAACCATCCAACTAAAAAAGGGGTTGTTTGATTTGGTTATTCATAATTTCATACAATGGTTGTTTGTTTGTAATCATGGTTTTTCTGGCTATTTATGCATGTAGATGAGAGATGTTAATCTAAGAAGCTATACATTGATTAGTTATTGAGGATGTCTTTTATGTCTTACAGCAGTAGAACACATGCAATGCTATTTAGTCCAGTGTACATAGTTTAAATTTGGGGAGTACAAGTTGAAAGATTCTTTTTATCAAAGAAAACTGAGGTATTTTATATAAATTTCTATTGGAATTATTTGTAGCAATATATGAGGATTGATTGCTGTTAATTGGATGAACGACAAAATTAGTGGACTGGTCTATCCTGTTTCATGATAAAATTTTAGAATAAGGTTAAAGGGGTTATGGTGGAGGCAGAATGGTACTTGGTATACTTTGAAAGAAGTGGAAGTAGATTTTGTTGCCGCACTCTTGTGTCTTGATCAAAATAAAACATAAAATTGAACTGTGTGTCTAATTGTGGAGCCTTTGGGAGTACGAGTTACTAGACAGTTGCTCTTAAGGTGTGGACGGAGGATTCATGTCACAAGCTATTCTGTCAATATGTTGTCTGGAAGGATCCTTTGTTACCTGCTCTCAGTTTCTTACAAGATGGATAACTTTCAAAGAAACTTTTTTTTTTTTTTTTTTTTTTTTTGATAACCTGCAATTTCCGTTTAAGAAGAAGAAATGGAAGGACAATCTACCTTACAGACAGCAGCTGAGGCTCCTGGTAGATTGTCCTTAATGAAAATAAAAATTAAAAAAAAAAAAAAAAAAAAAAAAAAAAACTCTTTAAAACTGAGAGATAGCTTTGCTGCTGCATGAGCAGCTACATTGCAATCCATTCTGACCATAGTTGTCAAAATCGGGATCTTACGTAGGATCTTGGGAGATCGTAAATCGTAAAATCAGATCGTGGATTGTAAGATCTAACATTATTTGGTAAAAACAAAAAAAACACATTGATATATTAAATAATCACATAAATTATATATTCATTGATATAATTATCATTCATCATTAATTCCATTGTAAGCATCATTTAAAGAAGTCAAAAACTTTAAAATGTGACACTCTATTGGGATATTTTTTATTTAGGTCAAACTGACACTCTTTATACATTAGAGTGGAAAAACTTGGTCCATTGAGATTCTATTTTTCATTTAAGTCCAACTGAATCTTCTGTCAAGTTAAAGAAGATTATAAGAAATCAAGGTCGTTTGGGATCGTTAGAATCGTACGATCTTACCGATCCTGAACGATCGCAAAGATTCTTAAAAGATCCAGATCGTTTTGGGCAGGTGAGATCGTAAAATCGTAGGATCCAGATCGGAATTTTGACAAACATGCTTCTGACCCAACAAAATAGACATCCTAAAAAACGAGATTTGAAACCCAAAATATTGCTAATTACATTATTGTGAGAAGTCATTAGAGAGTCGCTGGTCTAGACGGTTCTTAGCAATTAGCATCTCCATCCATCACTGAGAACAAGCTGTACACTAAAGAAACTTGCTGCTTTGCTGAAGAATCATATATATATATATATATATATATATATATATATCACAAAAATTTTAAACCATTGTGAGTTTATAGTCCTGTACTTACATTGTTTGTTGTCATATAGGGCAAATTACATAAATTATATAATCCTAAGGAAGGTTAGAGACTTAGAGGAAGAAGTTGTGCATCTATCCTTTATCAAAATTAACGTACATGAAAAGACCTATTTTCTTCATTGGTTTAAAACGTATTATGTGGTTAGAACGCCCCGTATTATTAAGATGGTGGTATGAAGTTTTGTAACCATTGAAAAATAAATAAAAAAAATTTTTTAAAAGAGACAGAAAGATTTACCTTATTGATATTGAAAACTTACAAATGCAATTAAGAGTCCTTAATATCTACATCTTTATTTTATATATTTTAATGGAAACATTTTTACTATACTGAATTACGCGTTACAAGAAACTCAATACAAGGTATTTGATGGGACTGACGAACCAAACCCTCTTAGACAAGATCATCGAGACAGACGAGCCCATTCTCAAAGACGAAGATATTGGCATGACGAAGTCGAGTGACAAGAAAAATGGTACTCTTCAATGCAGTCGTGCCATTAAAGGGCCAGCTATGCAGGCCGTTAATGGCCTCTTTAAGATCTACATTACTGAGCCTCAGGCGTTACCAAGAAGGACATTAAAAGCTACAACGGCTAGGAGCTGCAGAGGCATATATAAAGCCTTCACCGCACAAATAGACAGGTACAAAAATATACATCCTGAAAAACGTACTACTTATTCATATTCATTTTCATCTTTCCCAGAAATTCTTAACTGACTTTGGCATCGAAGTCGTGGTGGCAGGCACCACACCGGTGACCCCTTGAAAGATAGATATTCTTCCTTCGTAGGAGTGCCAAGGCTGGAAGGACGACTCCACTCAGACGCACACACAACAATTAACGAATCTACACCATCAGTTTGTCGTCGTCTGTGGGGACGATCTTTTTTGATCTTCCATCAACTTTTGCATCCGGATGGAGTCTAACCAGGATTCAGCTGCCCTAGCCCAACAAGTCCAGGCCCTGGCAGCCACCGTTGAAGAACTTACCAGGCAGAATCAGGAAATGAAGCAACGGCTTCAACAGGAGGAGAATCAGAATGGAGCCAATCAGGAGGGTGAGGAAAACAGCAATAAAGGGAATGACCACCGAGAGCTGGCTACTTCAGATGAACAGAATTCCAATCTCCTCCGGGAAATAAGGAAGGAGATGGACGAGCTCAGGAATGCAATTAGGGGTAGAACAGACCAAAGCTTGGACCGAATTGTCAGAGTAACGGACTCGCCATTTACTGCGGCAGTCCTGGGATGCCCAGTTTCGTCGAAATTTCGGTTGCCCTAGCTGGAACCCTTCGACGGGCTTAAGGACAAGACCACCTCAACACCTTCAAGACGACACTGGGCCTTCAGCAGCCTCCTGATGAGATACTATGTCGTTCCTTCCCTACTACACTCAAAGAGGCTGCAAGGGAGTGGTTCACAAAATTACCAACATCATCCATCGATACCTTCGAGCAGTTGAGTAACGCCTTTCTGCATCACTTCGTCGGTGGACAACGCCCCAAAAGGCCAGCAGACTACTTGCTCACCATTAGACAAGGGGAGAAGGAGACCCTAAGATCGTATGTGAAGCGATTCACTTAGGAGACCCTGGAGGTGGACAAGGCAGATGATAAGGTACAGTTGACAACCTTTAAGGCAGGTCTGAAGTCCAGAGAATTCATGGTTTCGCTCGCAAAGAATCCTCTTAATACGATGGCAGAGATGCTCCTGAAAGCTCAGAAGTATATGAACGCAGAGGACTCACTGGCTGCAATGAAGGACATGGAAAAACCAAGAGGCCAAGGAAAGGAGGACGATCAAATCGAACAACGGGCGTCAGTTCGACAAAATAAGCACCACAAAACGATGAACACGAAAGATTAGTAACGACAAAATATCACCACTAGATGTAACAAGCGATTGTATTCATTTTTTGAAAACAATAAAAGAATCATTCAGTCAATGCCTAAAAAAAAATGGCTAAGTAACAAGATTCCGCCCTGACGGATGTACGTTACTAACGACCCTATAAAAAGGGTATAACTCCAAAAAACGGGTTAAGTAACAAGATTCCGCCCTGACAGATGTAAGTTACTGACGACCCTTTGAAAAGGGTAAAACGCCAAAAAAATGGCTAAGTAACAAGATTCTGCCCTGACGGATGTACGTTACTGACAACCCTATAAAAAGGGTATAACTACCAAAAAACGAGTTAAGTAACAAGATTCCGCCCTGACGGATGTAAGTTATTGACGACCCTTTGAAAAGGGTAAAACGCCAAAAAAAAAAAAAAAAGGCTAAGTAACAAGATTCCGCCCTGACGGATGTAAGTTACTGACGACCCTTTGAAAATGGTATAACTCCAAAAAAAGGGTTACGTAACAAGATTCTGTCCTGACAGATGTAAGTTACTGACAACCCTTTGAAAAGGGTAAAACGCCAAAAAAATGGCTAAGTAACAAGATTCCGCCCTGACGGATGTACATTACTGACAACCCTATAAAAAGGGTATAACTCCAAAAAACGGGTTAAGTAACAAGACTCCGCCCTGACGAATGTAC